>JAEQBH010007744.1:0-202142 GCA_016808115.1 Tetrastigma voinierianum | reverse complement strand
TTCCACGAAGAGGAAAAACTCCTCTTGATCCTGATGCCATTGGATTCATTTACTCAAACCCAATGGAAACTTCCTTCAAACAGAGATGTCTTGAGGATTGGAAGATGTACCATCGAAAGCTTTTGAAAACATTTAGAAATGAAGGACTTGCAGCCCCTTAGAGAGCGTCAAGTCTGATTATATTAGAGTAGAGAGAGTCTGAAGAAAATAATTAAGGGTCCCGACCAAAATGCTTTAAAGCCCAAGGCTGCTAGTAAAATGCTAGTATCCGAACTGAAGGAAGAATTGGAGGCACAAGCTTTGCCAACTGATGGAACTAGAAATGTGCTGTACCAGCGGGTGCAGAAGGCCAGGAGAATAAATCGATCACGTGGCCGTCCCCTGTGGGTTCCTCCTGTGGAAGAGGAGGAGAAGAAAGAGGTCCATCATTCCTTTATGACTGAATCCTAATTCATGTTGCTTTATGTGTATGGGGCAGTTTCTATTTTGGCTGTGTGGCTTTGTTTGTGTGGTGTCAAATTATGAAGGCCTGTAATGAATTTCTTGGTTTTAATTTTCTTCGAATTTTGATTATCAAATTCTGTTCCTGTTTGTAGGTTGATGAAGAGCTAGGCAAAATTAATTTCACGGATCAAGCGCTGCATGAAGGTGATACAGAAATTCTGGAAAAAATGGCTTCCTTGGGAAGACTTAAATATTGGTCCTGGAAAGCTATGGGCAAGGAGAATTTAGAACTTTCAGATCTTCTGGATGATGCTGATGTTGGAAGATACTGCAAAGAGGTTGAAGATGATGAGGCTGGCCATGAAGAGGAAAGAGTGGAGGTGGCTGAAAGCCAAGTAGGAGACAGAGTCAAGGACAAAGTTGAAGCTGCAAAGCCTCTTCAAATGAAGGTGGAGTCCAACTATTAAAGTTCTGATCAAGCAACTCCTGCAACTAGGAAATCAAGGAGAAAGCTCTCTGGAGCACTATCAATGGAGTATGAAAGTATATACTCATGCAAGTTTCTGATCAAACTACATAGTTCTGTAGCTTCTTAGCTCAGTCCTTTTGTTTATAGAGTCCCCAATTTTGTTTCATTTTCGTAATGCAATCTCTTGGATGGTGGGGGTTTCTTTTCTTCTTCTTTTTTTTTCCATTTTTTTCCTTTTATGCAAATCATTATGGATACAAGGGGGTTGAAACTTGCTCATAATACTTGAAAAGTTTAACATACCGATGGCACCATCAGCTGGGACTATGATATCCATTGCTCAAGTACAGTAATGAGTCCATGCATTATGATAAAAAAATGTAGAAGTAAATTTGATTTAAATAATAAACTACATAGAAAGCTATAAAATAAGTTAAACAAGCAATCTTGTAATCTAGAAGTTACTACATAGACAACAATGTAGGTTTATCCAGGTTGTATATATTACTACAATAATCACAGTCTATCATGGCTGCCGTATCACTGTCTCACCCAAGTAAAATTCACTTCACATAATCAGAATCTTAATTCATCTATCATCTAGTGCAGCGATCTTTTAAGGAACTAGAGTTTTTCCGCACCACCATCTATATTTAGCCCATACATTTCCTTTAACACTGACTCTTTTGTTCTGGCATAAACAAACATTTAATGTCTATAGCGCGTATCTGTCTGTCCATTATTTATGTTTGTCACAATTTGTTAAAAAATATATGACAAAGAAAGGAATTAAGAAACATCATTTGGTGTGTCATGAAATGTTTTTAATAGTATATTATAGTTTCATTTGTGTTTTAATGATGCCATTGAATTTTTTTTCCTAGTTAGTTTCAGTGTTTGGAAGAACTTGCCTCAAAGGATGAAGAGTTAAGAAGGATGACTTATATGTTTATTTATTTTTTCTATCAGGCTTTTATATGTTGTGTAAGGTTTTTATTTTTATGCAGTTATCTTGCCAATATCAAGTCATAGGAAGGAAGAGAGAGAGAGATCTTTGTAGAGTCTCAATAAATTCTACTTGCTCTAGAACCATTCATCTCCTTGTCCCACTCTAGCATGACTGAAAAACTTCGTAATTAGAGCCATGATTCCCAACTTTTAGCACCAAGAAAAAAAAAACACGGATGCAGGCATCCATTCATGTGTTGACCATCATTGCTCAAACCAGTTTTTGTGTCATGTTGTGTGTTACATGCTCATCTAATGTTCACTGTCTGTCCCACCTGGTCATATAGAACAAAGGTTTTTTGTCCTTACCCTTCCACTTATATCATAATTTTTATTATATCAATCTCATACTCACCTACCTGCTCTTATTTTCAACTGTTGACCAACTATGAAATCTCTGGAAGAAGCCACCTTTCAGTTAAGAAGGGCCTGGGTTTCTGTTATCCTGCATCTGGGCTTGTGCTTTTTAAGTAAAGATGCTATCAGGGAAAAATTATTTTGGTTTGGTGTTCATTCTTAATCTTTGGCAATATCTTTAAATGATAGTGTCACAGCCCTTTATTTGGATTTGAGTTGGTTGGCATGTGCTCACTTCAACTTTGGAAAATGTTTATCTATTACCATTTTTTTGTCAATTTAAAATTCAATACATTTGTTGCATATGGATGCAGGACTCTACAGTGATGATGATGACCTAGTTCCTTTAGACATACATGAGGCTTTGAAGGAGATGAGAGAGAGAAAAATTTTTGATGTGTCAGACATGTACACAATTGCTGATGTTTGGGGTTGGATTTGGGAAAAAGAACTGAAGAACAAGCCTCCTCTTAGGTGGTCACAGGAATGGGAAGTTGATTTGGCAATCAAAGTAATGCAGAAGGCATGTTTTCTGATCTTGTGCCTATTTTCTACTACATCTCTCATTCTTTTCTTTTCGTTTTATCATCTTTCTCATCTGTGAATTTCTTCTAGTTCAGTTGGTCTGTAGTTTTTATCCATCCTTTTCTCCCCATCACTATAGTTCCTTGGGAATTTTATCTGGCATTCAAATTATCTTTAAATGGCTTAGTATACATGGAACAACTAAATAGAACCATTAGAATAGCACAGTTCTTCTTTTCTGGAAGTCATCTAATCTTTAGAACTCCTTAGTTGGTCATTCATGGATGACTATTGGGATGTCATATCAGTGGAACATCATGGAGGCTATCTGCAAAGCATCTCCTTTGTTATTCCTTTTCTTTGATATTGGGTTGAGAACCCATTTCAAAGTGAAATTTAAATAGCTACATACAGCAAACTCCTCTTAATTAACATTCCTTTTCTAATGTTGAATATCTAACCTCCTTTCTGATTGAAACAAACAGCAGTATTCGATTTGCCATTTTAGCAACAAAGTTCAATTCTTTGGGGGTTGCTGTCTCATATAGTGTTGTCTGTGATGGATATCGCACATTGAATTCAAAAACACCTGATCTAGCTGAACTACTGAGTTGATCAATTTAAGATGTTCTAAATTGTTGCTTTGTCTTAGGTAAACAAAGTGTTATTTGTTACCCTTGTTTTCTCTCTTTTCCCTTTCCTATCTCTTTGTCCTTTGTTTCCATCACTTTCTGCACATGGGAAACAAGCTTTGTCTATTATAAATTTGAAGAAGGATTCTGCAAACTTTTCTGGTAGAATAGGTAGCTTTCTTCAAGGTTCTCATGTAAATCCAAATGATAATTTGGTAAAAGCTATGACATAAGTTTGTGTTTATGAAAATAGTCATGAAAATTTATTTGTTACCATCTCATGTGTTTCTCCGTAACAGAGACATACATTTTCTAAACCGATTTTAATTTGTTTTTAGAAATATATTTTAAATAAATATCATTAGGCGGTTTTGTTATTTATCATCATTATTTTGCTTTGTTAAAGTTGATTCCTCATCCTATTGGAATCTTTTCATTTTTCCTATTTCTTTTTAGTTTCCTAATTTGACTTACTTGACAAACATAGTGATGAATAGAAATGAACTAATGATTCATGATATTTGTGGAACCTATGCTCTGTGCGCAGAAACTACAATTGATCGTTCGAGGCTAACTAATGCAAGCGTAACATGAGCATATTGACGCCTTCGGCTTTTATTCTCCAACTTCCTACAATCCTAGCATACTTGCCCTAGCTTGAAATAATAATGACATACAACTCCCCTTGAGGGTTGTTTGTCAATCATAGTAGCATATCCAACTCAAACAAGCCTTTGAAAAGACGAAAAATACCAGAAAAATAGGATCATGCACGGAAAATGACCACCTTTTTAAGGAATACACCACCGGAATGGATTTTGACCCTATAAACCACAAATCACCTTTGGAAACCAAAGAAATCAAGAAAAAAAAACCTAGAAAAGTAGGATGTCGGATATAAAGATCTTTGAAAAACACTCTTGTAGGACTCGGATGTCAACAATATCATTAGTTAGTGAGCTTGTTGGTGGCCGGGCTATAGACCACTCATCGGCGCATGTGGACGGGCGGAGATGCAAGCGTGCATGGAGGCCTCGTGAAGGTGCATTGTCGGAGATTCCAATGTTGGTTGGTAGATCAGATGATGGGCGATCCAGGTGGGAGGGTATCCTGCTAGAGTTTAGTTGCCGGAAAGTTCGCTAGAGTTGGTTGCTGGCTATGAGAGGTCCTTCTCAAAGATTTTACGTCAAAATTTAAACATTTTGAACAAATTCAAATACAGATATATACATGTAATCAAAGATGAATGAGAGAATTCATGTATATTCGTGATCATTAGGAACATATTTATATACAAGAATCTGACAGATAGGAAAGATTGTAGGTTTCCTAATTTGGCTTCAACTTTACATGTTACATCATAACAAGATGAAAAGTCGATAAATAAAGAAGGCATGCATATAATCAAAGTCTGTCGAGATGTTGAATAAGTTCAATTACCCGCTTTCCTCGAGGCAATAGTGAATTTCAAAATCATCTATGGCTTAAATCTTCTTTGACCCTTTTTGTTCCAGCTCATTTTCACCTCGTGTAATTTTTCGATCATTGGTCAATTTGATTCTTAGACAGGCGTGGGTACTTGCCAAGGTGTCAATCTCCTTTGAGATTGCCTTTCTTCTTAGCATATATCACAAAGTTCTCTAGTTTTATGCACTAAGTTAGACAAACTTGAAGAGGAGGAATATTAGGCTCGAATAGGTGAGAGTGGGAATTAGGATCAAATACATGGACGGGACATAGTGGCAATTCTATGGCCAGCAAACTCGGGTTGGACATAGGGCTGGACTTAGGAGTTTGTGGTTGTTTATTTAGGCTAATTTCAAGTTGTTCTAGCACGGAATCCCCACTCCATATCTCAAGTTCTTTCTGATTCCCCCCCCTGAATTTCAAGTTAGAAAAATAAGGTTTTTGTTCAAAGAATGTTACATTCATTGTTTCAAATACTCTCTGTGTGTTGGGAAAAAAACTCTTCTTATTTGTAGAATAACGAATGAAGACACATTTTATGGATCTTGGATCAAGTTTACTCATGTTTTAAAGGTACATATGAACAAATGTAGAACACCCAAAAATTTTGAAACGAAGATCAAAGGAAAGAGCACGAGCATGAGGGAATATTTTATTGGGGGCTTGACATGGTGTTTCAAATTAAACTAGCTTAGTGAGAAAGGGACTTGAAGCCCGCTGATGGTTAGGTGTTCTTGGATTGCATTGGCTAAGTTTGCATGGCTGTCTCTATCAGAATGACTTTGATGGTCTCCAATTAGGTGGTTTGTCGTCTATCTTCCAACATGTGTCCATAATGTGACTAGGTTTAGCATCATGATTGCACCACAGTCTTCCCTTCCTCTGTTGACGAGTATCTTGCTGATTTGCAGGAGAACCACGAGCCATAAACCCAGTGGATCCACTTTTAATGTTGGAGATGAATATTGACCACCCATCATGACCTTTTTCAGTCTTTCCTCATGATAAACTTCAAAAAAGACTTCTTGACAACTTGGAAGAGGCTCAGTTCTCATCACTCCACCTTTAACATCATCTAGATTCTTGTTTAATCCCCTGGGAGGTTAAATGCCTCTTCTCCCACTATTTTGTGATATAGAGAGCATTGTCTTGACACTTCCATTTGTGGCTTTGAAACATGTCTAGTTGGTTCAATAATTAATTACATGGAGTTAAAGTATTGTGTTACTATGAGGTTGATAAGCCTCCAATCCATTTTACATATAAGAGAAGCAAGGGTAGTGGGACCTCAAAGGAGATGGTGGGAGACACATGAGTATTTTTTTTTGTTATTAGTGCGGGTGTAGTGGGGTGGTGAGGGTAGTTAGAATAGGGAATATGTTTGTTGGGAGAGTTGGGTTGCCTCTCGAATAGCTTTCCCCTGTTATCCCTGTTTGTTACTAAGATTAATAAAAATCTCTTTTCTATCATTCTTTGATTCCTTTGAACCCTATCAATTGGTATCAGAGCATCGTTTTTTTTTTTTTTTTTTTTTCTGGGGCCTCAGGGCAACTAAGAAAATGGAGGGAAAAATCGAAGTGGTGGAAGAATAAATTGCTGGAGTTCACGGAGACATGTCATCAATCAAAGGGGATTTGCAGAGATTGGGCCCTCTTGAAGTAAATGTAGATTCAATGTTAGAGAAACCGTCATTGTTGGAAAGAATGGAGAAGATGCTGCAAAAATGGGAAAACTCAGAAAGGGGGTCGTCATCTGAGGAGAAGAAAAATAAAACTTAACCTAAGGACCCACATTTGACAATAACTACTATGCACAGAAGAGAGGATCAATAGGGGCAAGATCTAATCCCAAAAATGAACCAAGGCTGAATCTGGCCCAGGAAGAAAGCCATCAGCCACCAGAATGGTAGAAATTGATGTGGAATTAATCGGAGTAGGGTTGAATCACTCACCCAGCGTTTGGAGATGTCCATCTTTGAAGGGTGGAACCCAGAGGGGTGGATCTTTTGGGTGGAACGGTTCTTCTTAGCGAACAAAATGACAGAGGAGGAGAAGATGGAAGCAGCGACAATTAGTCTTGATGGCGAAACTTTGGTTGGGTTTCAATGGGAGGAAAATTCGGCGACCCATAATGAATTGGGGCGAGTTGGCTTACGCCTCCGTCGTTCCAACAAACCTAGGAGAATTTTATGTGAGCAATTTTATCGCTATGAAAGATGGGTTCAGGGACTACCTCACGTGCCTTCGAGTTTGGTGGCAACATTAGGCAGTGCTTGAGCATGTCCAAGAGAGCACATTTATTAATGTCCTTAAACCCGAAATCAAGATCGAAAGTGGGGATGATGAAGCCATAAGGGCTTATGGGGTGATGAAATTGGTGTAGAGAGAGTAGGAAAATGCTTATGGTCGAACCTTGGGGAAGCCCATGGATGGGCACTGCGGATATGGGTTGACCCACTCCTCCTTGCCACATGGGCCACCTTGACCTACCTAACTCATACCACACTTTAACCCGTTCTATAATTTAAAGTCAACCCACTTGTACATAGGCTAAACAGCTTCCTTTAAACCACCCACACGATGGTGATCTGACTCCTTCAATCTCTAACCTAATTCTCACCCCTCTTTTTGTCGACTTTGCCCTCCCGACGGAGAATTCAATTAATTTCAAAAGCTCTCGAATTGTAATCAAAGATTGAAGCCAGAGATCCACTGTTTTGGTGCGCGCCAAATATTCTCTAGGTCATCGTTGCTAGGAATAAGCGACTATAGGGAACTTTGTTGGTTGGGACCATCGTCGAGGAGATAGGGAACCACTAGCCGATGAGTCGCGAGAGGGAAAGTAAGATGAAGTTCTTTGTATCCATCAATTATGTGGTGGGATTATCCACTCTAGAACCATGATCAGGGAAAATAACTCAGCGGAGGTAATAGTAATGATTGATTTCGTCACATTACAATTTTATTTGAACAAAATTGGTTGAAATTAGCTTTCATAGTTGGAAGCTACAATGGCTTCTTATGTGGTGTTGATGGGTATGGGCATGGTTGTAAAGGGAGAAGGCATCAGTCAGAGAGTCGACCGTACCCTCCAAAATATTGAAATTATGGAAGATTTTTTACCTTTAGAGTTGAGAAGTGCGGATGTTATTTTGGGAATGCAATGGCTTGAATCATTGGCGGGATACAAGTTAACTGGAAGACATTAATGATGAGATTTACAGTGGGAGGCTTGTCAGTGATTCTGCAGGGTGATCTAATCACGAAATTGTGTCTTTGGTTTCCTTGAAGGCCATGTGGAAAGCCCTTCGATGACAAAGGGGGAAGGAATCTTGGTGAAGCTTAGTAGTGGAGTGGGAAATAAAATTAAGGCAAGCCATACCACCTCGGTTGACGAGTACTTAGTAAATTCAAAAATATTTTTGGCTCACAGAAGGATTACCACCTCGTAGGTC
Source organism: Tetrastigma voinierianum (assembly GCA_016808115.1). Classification (NCBI taxonomy): domain Eukaryota; kingdom Viridiplantae; phylum Streptophyta; class Magnoliopsida; order Vitales; family Vitaceae; genus Tetrastigma; species Tetrastigma voinierianum. Next base: position 193,786 of record JAEQBH010007744.1, on the reverse strand, counting down.
ATAGTCATGCCATTCCATTGCACCCTAAGACGTCATCGATCAACGATGAGGTCATATCACTACTCTTGGACTAAAAACTGAAGTGTGAGGTTTGGTTAGAGATATGCTAGCAACGAGGTGAACCAAGTCTGAAGCCCCTTCTCAAGTCACCGTGATCTTGTAGTTAGAAAAAGGTAGTTGGAAGTTAAGTTGATTATAGAGGTGTATTCTGAACAAGGCCATAGTTTGGATGAAATTTCCAATCCAATGATTGAGAAGAATTGCTGGATGAGCTCCATGGGACAGCCATTTTCTCAAAACGATCTCCACTCAGGCTACCATCAAATCCGTGTGCCATGTCCAGGATATACCGAAGGCGACTTTACGGGTATGTGAGGGGTGCTCTGAATTTTGATTATTCAGTTTGGATTAACCAATGCTCGACAACATTTCAATCATTCATGAGCGAGATCTTCTGCGTGGCTGCCTCACCAGTTTATTCAGTGTTGCTTTGGTAGTATTTTGATTTATAGCCGTTTTGTTGAGGAACATTTTACACATTTGGTTTGGTCCTACAAATTTTAGAAGCCATGAATTGTTTGCTAATGCTGAGAAATGCTGTTTTGGACAATTGAGCTTGGAATATTTAGGCAATATCAGTTCTGAACAGGGGGTAGCAGCAGATATGGGAAAAGTTAAGGGAATGTTGAAATGGCGCCTCCATGCACATTAAAAGAGCTCCATGGTTTTGGGATTGATTCAGATATTCTTGGCATTTGCAAATTACGGCAGCATAGCATGACCCTTAACTGGAACTAACAAAAGGATAAATTCCACCCAGGGACCTGCAATAGAGTTAGCGTTCCAAGCCTTGAAGACTGCTGTGACTTGGGTTCAAGTTCTGGCCCTCCCAGATTTTTCTCTGCCCTTTGTTGTGGAGAGAAATGCATCAGACATTGGTATGGGTGCTGTTCTGTTACAAGACCAGCGTCCTATAGCTTTCTTTAGCCAAGCCTTGCCCCCATTTGCTCGACTAAAATCTATATATGAACGAGAATTAATGGCCATTGTATGAGCAAAATCCAAAAATGGAGGCACTATCTTTTGGGGCGAAATTTTACTGTTCGCACGGATCAGCGCAGCCTGAAACTCTTGTTGGATCAACGAATGGTAAGTTTGGACCATCAAAAGTTGTTGAGGAAGCTGTTGGGATTGGATTTTAGCATTGAATACAAGCACGTGTCTGCAAATAGAGTGGCTGATGCCTTGTCTCACATCCCTTCTCAGCCTACTTAATTGACTCTCTATGTGCCCAATCCATTGCAGTTAGAAGAATTAGAAAAGAGATACCTCTTGATCCCATTCTCTCCCAGATTCAAGATGCCCTATCTCATGGACACCAAACCAAACCAGGTTATTCCTTGGTCAACCTAAACTTGCCTGATTAGTTTTGCTATTGCCGACTTTGATTCCTCTAGTCCTACATAGGTATCTTGATAGACCTTAGGAGGACATTCGAATATATTTGAAAACATGAAACAAGCTTGACGGACACGTGGATAGGGATGAAACAAGACATACATAAATATGTAGCTGTGCTATAGCATATATCCACTTTACATATAGAGTTGTAACCTACTAGGAATCTTGTCATATAGAGTTGTAATCTATTAGGAAGGTTTGATAAGCTTTTGTGTATATGTATTCACAATGAATCAATACAAATCACAAAGGAATTCTTTCTTCTAATTCCTCTCTTTGGTTCTCTCTTCATGGTATCAGAGCCTAGGGCTCAGGATTGAAGAATCTCTTAGAGAAATTCCAATTTCGGAACACGTATCTTGAATGAATGTGAGATCTCATCGCTGGCACAAGGAGAGTCAGCGGCCTCAGGCAAACCTTGCCACAGTCTAGTGGCCAAAACCTAGCACGTGGGCCACACGCGCCACCTCGATCTTTATGCTTTGTCCACGCTCCCTTGGGGGCGCGTAGAGGCTCTGACGGGGCCTTCGACCACCATAGGAATGTGTCCCGCCAGGGGAGACCCATTGAGTTGGTTTGTCTTTGCTAAAAATCCAGCTCTTGTGGGGGATTTACTGAGATCTTTTGTTGTGGGATCTACAAGGGATTTTTAGGGAATCCTGTACGATTTGGTTTATGAAGGTGTACTTCTGCCCTAATCTCTTGTCTTTGACTTCATAATGATAGTTGATTCTTCGAGAGAAGATAATAAGCTGTTGGGGTGCCTAAAGTGATCTAATAGTGTCTAAAATCACGGAGGACAAGGCTGGCCAGGTCCTAGTACCTCGGATTAGGTAAAACAATCGCCTCTACTTTATAAGTCGTATGGCTAGGTCATCTTGATAAGGACCTCCTAAACTGATCATTGAAGGCCCAGATGTTTGGAGGATGATGCTTTCGTCTTCCTCTGAATTCATAATTCCATTGATGGTAAAGTACTCACCCTCATTAATCACTGTAAATATGTTAAGGAACTAATGGAATATTTGGAATTTGTGTATTTTGGATGAAAATATTTTGGTTGTAATAAGGGCCTTTTGTCGTTTGAAACAGGATCGGATCCTTGCAGAAATATTTGTGGACATAAGAAGACATATGAGGAATTGAATACACTACTACCATTTAGTCGGATGTTGGGTTCAATGACTCCTTGGGGAAAGATGGCGGTGATGGGTTTCTAGTTGCCTCCCTTGAGTATGAGTGCGTTGATCAGGTGCGTCCCGTACGAGGATCATGCGCAAGAAACATTTATTTGGATATCTTGCGGAGACACTCCTTATCTACTCCTTTCTATCGGATGGCTGATTGCGTAATGGAGGTTAAAACATTGGTGAGTTAGAGAAGCTGACAATACGGAATAATGTAATTCTGCGATACGCTCTAAGGGACAAGCTCTAGAGGAGTTGTTTGTTATTACTGTCATAAGCTTGGATATGTGATACGAGACTGTAAGAAGCGGTAGAGTCAAAATCAAAGACTTCAGTCTGCTCATGTAGCTTCCACTAATGAGGCATCAAATCAGTCAGTTCACTTCATAGCAGAAGAATTAGCCAAGTTCCACTTGTACCAGGAATCATTAAAGTCTCCATCTACTTTAATTATTGCTATTGTTAAGTCAGGTAATTGTCTCTTTTAGATCCTCGAATGTGCCATTGATTCCGGAGCCACATATCACATGATAGGTAATTCTAGCCTATTCTCTACCTTTTAGTCACAACCTTCCACTTCTACTGTCACTCTGGTATATGGGTCACAATCATGTGTTCATGGGTTAAGCACAATTTTTCCCACTCTATCTCTCCCTTTGTCATTCGTTTTGAGTTTACCTATTTTCTCTTTTAATTTGATGTCTGTGAGCAAATTAACTCGAGTACTTAAATGTTGTATCTCATTCTTCCTTGATTTTTGTCTCTTTTAGGATCTTATGATGAAGCAGATTATTGGTAGAGGACGTGAGTCTAGGGGTCTCTATATTCTTGATCATGCAGTACCAAGACTTATCACTTGTTTTGGAGTTACTACACCATTTGTCGATTGGGCTACCCCTCTCTTCCCTTGTTAAAAAAGTTGTCAAGTTTGTCATCATTAGATTGTGAGTCTTGTCAACTTGCGAGGCATCATCGTCTTCCTTCTAGTCTAGAGTCAATAAACGAGCTAGTATTCCATTTGAATTAATCCATTTAGATGTGTGAAGATTTCATAATACAGTTATCCTATTGGGTTCTATACTTTGTCACTTTTGTTTGATGATTATTCATGTACCACTTGGTTATATCTAATGAAAAACCGTTAAAGTTATTTTCTAATTTTCATATTACCTTTATGTTGAGATACACGCTCGATTTCATGTTTTTGTTCAAAAAGAAGTCAGGAAGTGATAATCTTTAAATAATATGTTTTAAAACGGTTTAGTCATTCATGCTTCGATTACATCGACAATAGGACCTCTGGCGTTGATACCATAATGGAGTGGTGAGAGAAGAAGAATAGGCGCCTCCTTGGCTGCGAGCTCTATTATTTCAAATGCATGTGTCAACATTTATAGGCAATCACATTTCATAAGCTTGTTTTTGATTAACTGTATGCCTTCCTCAGTCTTGAATTAGGACACTTCGTATCACATCATTTTTTCAAATAAACCTCTGTTTCCTATTGAGCTTCAGATATTTGGGTGTACTTGTTTTGTTCAAGATGTTCGTTTGCATGTGTCTAAACTCGATCCTAAGTCATGGAAGTGTATCTTCCTTGGTTATTCTCGGTTTAAAAGGGCTATCGATGTTACTACCCTAGTCTTCGTAGGTATTTGGTTTCAGTTGATGTCACATTTCTTGAAAATGTACCTTTCTCTTTACCTTCGACCCACATGAGTCAAGGGGAGGAAGAGGACTTGCTTATTTATACTCTTGCCTCACCCATTGTCTCTCCTCGAACTAGCTCCACGCCTGCTCCATCGCCTCTTTTTGTCGACTTGAGTCTACGCTCGAAGCCAGTAGCCCTAGTCTGAGGCCCTCATGATTGCTTCAACATGAGATTCCTGTTCTTAGTGAAGATGCTACATTGCTCAGTAAAGGTAAACATCCGGGTTGCTCTGTCAATTTCCTCCTTTTGCTCTTATGATGGTTGTCAATCACATTCTTGTTCTTTTTATTGCATCCTTAGACTACATTTGTTGCTAATATTTTCAGGTTGACCTCGCTCACTAATTGGTGTAGTGCTATGATGGAAGAGATGGATGCTTTAGGTGTGACAATGGTACATAGGTTGGTTTTGCTGTTTACATTTGGGAAGAAAACCATTAGGTTGTGTGGAGTGTCGTGGTTAATAATGTAGTTAACAAAAGGGCATGCCCAAACCTATGGCGTGGACTATTCCCACACTTTTCCCCTATTCCTAAGATGACATATGTTTGGCTTTTTATTTCCTGATTTGTCTATATTAGGGATCTTGACTTAGTAATAAGAATGTCTTTCTTCATAAGCGACCTTGAGTGTATATGGAACTAAACACTCCAGAGTTTATTCACTCTGAGAGGGAGATAGGGAGGGTTTGTTGTCTCTAGGAAATCTTTGCATGGGTTTGAAATAGAAGTCCACGTGTGTGGTTTTAGTAAATAAGCCAGCGGATTGAGGTGGCGTCTGAGAAGAATAAAAATCTGAACCAAAATTATCGCCTACAAAGAACTCTAGTTTATATATCAATACATTAGTAGTGTATGTTAATGATGTTGTTATCAACTAAGAGGAAGTGAGCTTACAAAGGTATCTCATCTCTTAAGTCCTTTGCCAGTCAATTTCATCACAAAAGGAGCTTCTGAGGATCTTTAAGATCACTTGCTTGCGGCGTTGAAGTTATCACGAAGTAAATATAGAATCTTCTTATTTCAAAGGAAATATGTGTTTGATCTATTGTATGAGACGGGAAAGAGTGAGGTGGAACCATGCGGTTCTTATGGACCAGCGTACACCTTACTAGAAGGCAGAAACATTTGAGAGAATCTTGGGGAATATAGAGCGGTTGGAAGCGAATTATCTTCACGGCTTCTTGTCTTGATATTGCCCGCTCGGTCGATGTTGTAAGCCGATGCATGTTTTTCTCACTTGATTGATCATTGAAGTGTTTGTAAATCAAAGTATATTCGCCAAATGAGCCGGAATGCTGGTATTTTATATAGTAATCATGGGCATAATAGATTTAGTGTTTCACGAGATCTTTGATTGGGCCAAAATGCAAGGAGGGCCCAGTGGAGTCAAGCTTCCAATTTTATGTGTTTGTTGGAGGAATCTAGTCTCATAGAAGAGTAAAAATAAAAGTGTTGTCTCCCAGAATCAAGTCATAAGAGTCACATCCTCTGAAACAATGACACAAACCATATGTGATATCATGTGGCGTCATTAACTCTTGATGAAATCGCATTAAGACACCAATCCCGATAAAACTACGGGTGATAACCGAGTACACCCTTCATATTGCTTCTAATTCGGTATTCCATGAACGAACTAAGCATATTGAAATAGATTTCGTTCTTGAGAAAATACAATTCGACTTGATTTCTACAAGATATATGAAGACTGGAGAATAATTGAGTGATATCTTCATAAAGGCCCTAAGTGGGGACCGGGTTAGTTTATACATATATGAGTTAGGCGTGATTAATATCTATACTTCAACTTGAGGGGGAGTGTTATAGCATATATTTACTTTACATATAGAGTTGTAGCTTATTAGGAATCTTGTCATATGGAGTTGTAATCTATTAGGAAGGTTAGATCAGCTTTTGTGTGTGTGTGTGTGTGTGTATATATATATATATATATATATATATATATATATATATATATATATATATATATATATATATTCACAATGAATCAATACAAATTACAAGGAATTCTTTCCTTCAATTCCTCTCTTTGGTTCTCTCTTCCCAGCACATATTTAAATCTGTAGTCTGACCGATATTCCACACTTTCTACCAAGTGGCCCTATTCTGACCCCTGCCCATTCCCGATCAAATTTGGGAAGATATCTCCCTTGATTTTATTGAAGCTTTATCGAATCGAAGGGTGGGACACCATTCTTGTGGTAATAGTCGCCTTAAATAAGTACCAAGCCCTTGCTAGCCTCTTCCAACTTGTGGTTTGGATCCATTGGGGTAGAGACTGGTTTCCATCCAATCTTCCCAATTTCTGCCAATAAATCAGTCATACTTTTGTTGAGAGATGAAGATCCCTTGTGTAGAATATGCTATCTCATCTAGGAAGTATAACGAGTTCCCTAGTTCTATATCTCAGACTCTTTTGCTAATCTCTTGCTTCACATCATGCTTCTCTCTCTCATCATTTCCAGTCACTATGATGTCATCAACATAGACTAAAAGAGCATTTACTCCCCCTACAGCAGAGTGCTTAATGAAGAGAGTGTGGGCACCTTGGCTTTGTTTGTACCCAAACTATTTTTGCAAATCTCTCAAACCAAGCCCTAGGAGATTGTTTTAGCCCATAAAGGGCCTTTTTCATCTTGCACACCTTGTTACCTATGTTCCCCTCAAATCCTGGTGGGATATTCATGTAAATCTCTTCATCTAAATCACCATGAAGAAATGCATTTCTTAACATCCTCTTGCTTGTGTAGGAGTTGCCAATTATAGTGGGCGACCAGTAGCAGGATTCTTATAGTATTCATTTTTGCAGTGGAGCAAAAGTCTCTTGATAATGCTCCATAAGTTTGAGTGTATGCCATTTGGCTGCAATCTTGCTTTATGTCTCTCGAGAGATCCATCGACCTTATATGTTAGTGTGAAATCCACTTGTCAACAATGTTTTCCCATTGTTGATTCTTTCCAACGATCTCTCCCACATGTTTTATTCTTTTGTCATTCATCTCCTCTCTCACGCATCCTTCCATTTCCCTTTTTGTCGATGCCTCAGAGAAGCAGTGTTAGGGTGTTTAGGAGCTCCGTAAATTATTGTGGGTTGGTGATAGATGCTTAAGAGACACATGGTGTGATAGTGGATAAAGTGGTCGGTTTGTGCATTCTTTGGTGCCTTTTCTGACAGCAATGGGAAGGTCTAAGTCTAGGTTGTCTGGGCGGTGATGGAGTTTCACTGGGTTGTGTGTATGTAAAGGGTGGAGTCGATCTTGTCGTGATTTCATTCGAGTGCAGTCAGTTCTTGGACCTACTTTAGTTTGGAATGACCTTTTCCGTGTGAGTTCACCTTAGAGCTGGCTGAAGAGCTAGAGTGACAAGGTGGAATAGGGGATGACACGAGTTCAGTGGTAGAATTGGGTGACTTAGGTTCTCCATCACCATGGGTTGAGACATGAGGAAAGTCCACGAGTTCAAGGACTCTGGAGACTATCATTCCATCATTGAAATTTGCCCCTTTAGAGAGGACTTGGGGAAAAAAGGTTTGTTTTCATTAAAGGTGACATCTGCAGAGATTTAAAATTTTCTGGTTGAGGGGTTATAACATTTGTAACCTTTTTGAGTGGATGAGTAACCAAGAACTACATTTTACATGGCTCAGAGGTCTAGCTTGTCTCTATGTTGGCTATGGACATGAACAAATATAGTGCACCCAAATACCCTATGAGTGAGCCCGTTTAAGGTTCTGAAGTGTTGATAGAAACTCTTAAGTACCTTCTGAGACTATTGTTTTCTAACACTTGTGATGGAATTCTATTTAGTAGGTATAATGATGAAACGGTTCCCGATAGGACTTAAGACATTCCTTGAAAGAAGTAAGGCTCGGGTTGTGTTAAGTAAATGCCCATTTTTCCTCTCGGCTACCTCATTTTGTTGGGGTGTGTTAACACATGATGAGTCATGGAGAATGCCCTGTGATTGAAAATAGGGTGACAAAATTTGGTTGAAGTAATCTCTAGCATTATCTGTCCTAAAGCTTTTATTTGAACCCTAAGTGGTTTGAACCATTAGTGGAAATTAGGTATAATAATGCTAACATCATATTTTGTTTAAGAAGAGAAGATTCATGTAACCCAGGTGCAATCATCAATTAAGGATACAAACTACTTGAGCCCGAAACGTGAAGTATAGTCGAAGGACCCCATATGTCACTATGAATCAAATGAAAAGGATGAGAACTTCTTTTATTGCTAATATGAAAAGATACACGAGTATGTTTTGCCAATTCACAGGTTTCGCAATGAAACTCCAATCGATCCTTAGAACAAATGAAGCATTGCTTCAAAAATATAAAGATGGATGGCTAGATGTAGGTGATACAACCAAATGGTATCTTATTTGAAGGCGAGAAAAAGACAAAAACTCAAATTATTACTAGTTTTACGAGATAATTAATTAGATAAAGACCGTTCCTTTCCTTAGCAAGTCCAATCCTCCTCCCCGAACCCTGTTCTTGAAAAACACAATAAGAAGGGAAAAAAATAGCATAACATTTAAGATCATGAGTAAGCTTTTGAATGAAAACAAGGCTGCCCGACAATTTTGGTAAATGGAGGACATTTTTAAGGATAAGGAGGATAGGTGTGATATATATGTCTCGAAACACCTGTAGTAGCTAAAGGAGTCATGTGCTATGATTTCTTGTTACTTGGAGCTTGAGTATAGTATGAAAAGTTGAGATTTTGGTGTCATATGGTCTATGGCTGGCGGAGTTTAATACTGGGATCATCGTGAACCTTGTTTAGAGCATTTTGTCTGAAAAGAGAATGACGAGGTGTACTGTGAAAGGCCAAAGAACAAGCTTCCTTAGGTTTGTCAAGGGATCTCAACAAGCTTCTCAACTTCTCTATTTCTTAATTATTAAACCCACCTATTGTTGAATTTTCCTTAGTTTTAGGTTGCTCTACCATGTGTGCTTGAGGCCTTTACTGCCCTCCACGGTTTCCCCATTCTCAACTTGGTGGCTTACCATTTAGCTTCCAACACTTCTCTTTTGTGTGCCCCAAAGATTGTCTTTGTTCTCCTTCTTGATTATTTTTTGTACCTAAGCGTTTAGGCAGATCATTTTCCTTTCTCTGGATTTTTGTTTTTGCTACTAGGGGTGATCCATCAAAGGTTTGTGGTTCAAGCATAACACTCCTTCGGCTTTCCTCTTCTCAAATCAGCGCCACCACCTCATTAGAGCATGGAACCTCTTGCTTGCCAGAATCTAGATTCGCACTTGATCAAGTGCGGGTTAAATCCATGAGAAAATCACTAGACTCTATCTTGGTCGATGTAATCTTTAGAATAGTGGCATCCTCCCAGGGACGTTTGGTTTTTATCACCTATAATGATCAAGTTCTTGCCCGCAGTTGTCAATTGATTGGCATATTTATGCTTATTTTACTTTCTTGTTTTACACATAATCTTCTTCACATGACCTCATATACTTGAGCGCATCTCCCCAACTTTACTGATCGTTTGTCGAATTCGTCCCAAATATCCTTAGCTAGTAGCGAGAACATACATGTGTTGCTAATCCTTAGGAATCATAGAATTACACAACCACACCATAATCACTGATCTTCTTGTTATGCTTAAGCAGGGATCTCTGGTTTATTTTATAACCATAAGATGGCTAATCTTCCCTTTCCCTTTCAGCATAGTGCGAATAAGTTGAGACCATTTAAGGTAATTTTTCCATCAGCTATGTCTGATCCCGAATATTTTGCAATTCCCACAGTTCTTGAGTTGAACAATCTCCTCAGGTTGATACCGTAGTCATCTTTGCAACCTCCGACATCTTTCAAGAAAAAACCCTGATGTGAAACACACTCAAAATGCAGGTATGATTCACACTGAGCAACAACAGACGAAATGGATGCAAATTGGTTGCCTGAGTGAGGTGGAGGTAGGCATTGCCAGTTTAGGCAACAAACAAAATGGATGCAAATTTGATTTGCCTAAAGTAAAAATTCGGTACTCCTTATTCTTGTTAGGTATAAGAATAACTCCCGAAGGTGGGGATGAAGGCTCGCTACTTGTCATATAGGAGAAATAATTAAAATAAACTTTTGAATCAACAAAAGCGATTACGGGGAGTGACCATAGGGTCTATGTAAGGTCTTGAGAATCACAACTCAATGACAAATGATGGAGATGGAGCAAAGGAAGCGAGAATATCAAGGTTGTCGAGAGACCGAAAGTAAAACTCTGGGCTGCCGGATGTCAAATGGAAGAACTGAGGCATAGGAGGCTGGTCGGGGCGGTAGTGCACGTAGGTGGAAGTGCGTCACCAAAAAGTGGTCCACAAGCCCACATGCGCTAGCATGTGGAGGAGTTCGTCGGAGAGAAGATCGATGCGTGGAGGCGTGTCAATCACTAGTTGATGCCAAGGTTCCTCGGCTGGTGCAATCCCGAGGTCTAACCTTGCCAGTGGTAAGTCTCGGCGAAGATGGGCTTGATCATTGGAAAAGTTCATTGGAAATTTTTACGGCAGAAATCGAGGTGGTCTAATGTGTTGTTAAGAGAGTATTCCCGGAGATGAAGGTGGGGTTGGCTAGAGTGGGATACAACCACTAGATGGGTTGCCAGAGTTGGAACCATGGCAAAACCCTAACCTAAACCTTAAGCGAAAAGCTTTGTCTGTGTGAAATGAGAAAGAAAAAAATGTTTTCTTTATTGAATCAATGAGTTACATAGTATAGAGACGCTTATATATATATACCATGTGGAACAAAAATGATACAAAATAAAGTGTAAAAGGAAGGAGGATAATGTACAAAAAAGGTAGGAGATAAACCAAAGAATATCTAGGGAATATTAATTGATTCTCAATAGCTCTAAACTCTGCCTCTACACTTGACCGTGCTACCACATTTTGCTTCTTACTCCTCCAAGATACTAGATTTGCCCCAAAATAAATACAATAGCATGTAGTTGACCTCTTGTCCAATGGAGACCCTGCAAAATCTGCATCGGTGTATATTGCCATGCCGATGTTTTCTTGAATAATATTCTCTTTCTAAATATGCCTTTAAGTAATACAGGAGGGATATAGTGGTACACTTTATCGATAATTTCTCTCAGTTATTACGCCCAGATAGGCTAATTACACTCATTGAATGGGCTATGTCGGCCTGGCCATGTGCAAGATAAGCAGGTCTCCCGACTTAAGCGAGTTGATACATTTTAGTCCCGCTTTCAAAAGTATGAAGATAATGAGTCAATGGCGCTAGCCCGGTTGACTTAGGGCATTAGGCTTTGAAAGGCCCCTCGGACTGTGCTTGGGATTTCGATTGGATCAACTCACCTATTTCTTTCATTTCTTTTTCAATTTTTTGCTTTTCTTTCTCTTTTTCTTTTGTTTTTGCATAGGTAGGGCACATTGGCCCTCTTTATGGAGGTGTTCGATCACTATAAAATCCCCTTGAAGGTAAGTTCAGTTTGAGAAAAAGAGGTCAAAACCTAGGCGTATTAATGCGATCTATTGTGTGTGTGCACAGGTTCCAATAAGAAGTGATTCCTTGAAAACAAGGGGGGCTATTCATGCCAAGCCTCCCACAACCACTAGATACACTCAAGTCCTAGATCAAATAAATGTGATGGTGTCCTAATTTTTGACCAAATAAAAACAATTGGAGCACAATGTCAAAGCATTCTTCAAACAGTTACCAAGCCCTAACTCAACTCATAAAAGACACAAAACAAACAAGAGAAAAAAAAAAAAAACACAAACAAGGACTAAACCATCAAACAAACTCACTAAACTAAACACTAACATAACACACATAACACAAGTCAAGACACAAGACAACCTTGTTGAGCCAACCTTGTTGAGTGAAAGGCAAGATGTGTTGAGCCAAGGCATGGAATGGCTAAGCAACTCTGAATTTCCTCATAGCATAGTAAAGCGGTTGGCCGTTCCTCGAGGCCATTCACCATGCCACCATGGGAGCAAGTTGCACCATATCCTCAAGACCACAACCAAGCGGGGGGTGATGATTAGTCTTGATCATCCTCAGGGGAGCCCCCTACACCTCCTTATTGTTCATGCTTTTATTTCATTAGGGATAAATCCGGTTCGATTTGGAAAGAAATGTGATAGAATCGACTTTTGGATTTCCTTAGTAGTTGTGTGTGTCTTGACTTGTGTTATCGTGTTATATTGGTGTTTGGTGTGAAGTTTGTTTGATAATTTGAATTCTTGGGTTGAGCCTTGGTAATATTTGAGAGAATGGCACGACAACCTTCAATTTTTATTTGGTTGAAAACAAGGATACCACATGTTTGATCTAGGAACTTGAGTGTGTGCAGTGGTTGTCAGGAGAACTGCATGAATAGCCCCATGTTTTGAGAATCACTACTATCAGACATACACACACAGTAGGTATAACGATATTAGCCACCTGGGACACGGCCTCTTTTCTCGAATGGAAAAACACTAGAGGGCCTTAAACACATGGTGATCCAGGCACCTCATAGAAAGACAATGCCTTACTGCTGCAAAGACAAAGAAAGCAAAAACCGAAAGAAATGAAAGAAATGGTGAGTTGAGTGCAATGAATCCTCGAGCACGAGTTAGGGCCTTTCAAAGCACAATACTAAGTCAGCGTGAAATTCTTATTCCATTTCTCGCTACATGGGACAGAAAATGGGTCTCTCCTAGTGTTTCACTCAATCTGTGATTTTGTCTGATAAGTGCAGTTGGTTTGCAAGCCATTATACTGTTTCCACACAGAGAAGATCAGCTAACATATTTATTTTGAGAAATGAAAATGCTTTGTAGCTGAAACCACGCGATTCGAAATACTTGCTAATTTTTCTAAATCTTTTATTTCAAACTCCTTGGCTAGGCACTTTGCTTCAAGAGTATTACTCTCTTTCTCATGATTCCCTTTCACCCAGTAATGTCATCCACATACCTGATGTCTGCGCTCCTTGAAATTGAATGTTGTATGAAAGAGTGTATGATCTCCTTGGCTTTATTTGTAACCATTAGCTATCACAGCTTGCTGGCAAACCTTCAAAACCAAGCACGTGGGGACTGTTTTAACCCATATAGTGCCTTCTTTAATTGACAAACCTTGTTTCCATCACCCCTACTAAACCTTGGTGAAATACTCATGTAAATCTCTTCTTCTAACTCATCATGAAGGAAAGCATTTTTGACATCATACTGTTGCAATTCCCGATCAAAATTAACAACGAGGATAGTAAATTCTTATTGTTTCATCTTTGCCGCCAGGCAAATGTTTCTTGATAATCCACTCCATATGTCTGAGTATACCCTTTTGCAACCAACCTTGCCTTGTATCGTTCTAGAGAGCCATCACCTTTAAATTTTACTGCAAACACCCACTGGTTTCTTACCACTAGGTAGATCAACCAATTCCCAAGTTTCCATTCTCTCTTCTATGTCTTGGACAATGAGTTGGGAATAAGAATAGTGCTTAAAGTTGAAATGAAGCTTTTATGATTCAAGGAAAATCTCTAGAAAGACACAAAGTGAGACAATGGATATCGTAGCCTTTTTGTGCATTCCGGGTTCCTTTTCTCAAAGTTATAGGTAGATCATGATCAAGAATAGGAGTTGAGTTATGTTCAAGAATTGTTACCTCATTTCCAGGACTCGGTTCAATAGATTGTTCTTGCCTCGTTATTGCCATGGGGTCCCTTCTCCTTGCATACACCTAATCAAACCGAAACTAATCAAAGATTTGACTGTTTTCTTCATTTTCCTCTATCAACTCTTCGGATTGTGATATCAGAATTTGTTCCAAAGCAATTGGTAACACTGAAGTGGTTTCTTTTGATTTGAATGACTTGGATGAGGGGATTATTTCTAGTGGTGGTATGGATGACTCCTCATCTTCAAGTATAGATAACTCTCCCTGAAGATAAGGAGTGGAGAAGTATGACTTATTTTCAAGAAAGGTAACATCAGTTGAAACATGAAGTTTCCTAGTGGGTGGATGATAACATTTATATCCCTTTTGAGTATATGAGCACCCCACAAAAACACACTTAAGAGCTCTAGGATCTAATTTTCTCTGATTATGATTGTGAATATGGACAAAGGATGTGCACCTAAAAACTTGAGGAGCAAGGTTGAAGGAGGATCGAATGTCCGGTTAAAATTGTGACAATGTTTCTAGTTGACTTTTGCACCCCAAAACTCTAGAAGGAATCCTATTTATGACATATGCTGGTGTAAGTATAGCCTCTCCCCAATAGGATTTTGGTACATTTTGTTAAAACAATAATGTAGGCTTGAGTAAACTCAAGAAGATGATGGTTTTTCCTTTCTGCCACCCCATTTTGTTGGGGAGTGGTGATACAAGATGATTCGTGTATGATTCCTTCATTTTAAAACCATTGAGACAAAATTTGATTGAAATAATCACAAGCATTGTCTGCGAGGATTTTCTTGATTTTTGTACCAAATTGATTTTGAACAATTGTACAAAAAATAAGGAAAATATAGCTCACATGTTATTTTTATGAATAGATCCAAGAAACTCTTGTACAATCATCAATAAATGTTACTAAACCACTTAGATCTTGAGATATTTGGAATGGTGGATGACCCCCAAATGTCACTGTGAATTAGAAAGAAAGGAGAAGATCTTTTATTACTAATAGGGAAGGATACCCTTGAGTATGTTTTTGCATACTCACAAATGTCGTAATGAAAAGATTGAATATCTAGTCCCTTGAACAAGGTAGGAAACATTAATTTTAATGTGGAAAAGACATAAACTTGACACCCTATAGTGTAAGCAAATGACACTATCTTTATTTGATGAAGTAGACAAAGTAGACTTAACCAGTTCTGGTTGATTAGATGTACTCAAGAAGTAGAGTCCATTGTGCTCCTTGGCAAGTCCAATCTTCCTCCTCGAACCCTGGTCCTGAAATTCACAAAAGGAGGCATCGAATATAACACGACAACTTAGATCTTAGGTAAGTTTTTGTATTGAAACAAGATTAGTGGATAGTAGAGGGACATGAAGAACATTTTTAAGAACCAGATTTGAGGTAACCTGGACATTTCCTATACCAGCCACTATGGTGGTAGTTTCATCAGCAACAACAATTTTCCTATTGCTTGTTCAAGGTAAATATGTTTTAAATTGATTTGGATTATGGATCATATGGTCAGTAGCACCAGAATCAAGGGTCCAAGCATTCCTAAACTCATTACTCGAGGCATTTAATCCAAGAGAAATTAGAGTCTCACTTGAAAAAGTCAATGAACACAAACCCAGAGTTGATGCTTGAGAACTGGAAGGTGGCTGAATATTCTGAAGTAAAGTTGGGTTGCACACAACCTGTTCTCCTTCAACAGTTGAAGAGATGTTGTCTGACATGATTGACACTGATGAAACAACAGTAGACGATCAAGAAATAAAGGTAGTAGGGGCCATAGAAAAATTCAGCAATGAAGGCTGGAAAAGGAAGTGAAAAAGCTGGCACGAAGTAGCCTCAAAAAATCTGGTACATCAATGATGGCTGCCCAGAAAATTCCCTCAAAAAAACTAATGGCAATGGAAGCTACAGAGAGGAATCCCCAGAATCCTTGGGGCTTGAAACTGGAATGAAGGTTGAAAAATCTGGTACAACAATGAAAAAACTGAAGTGGAAAAAAAAAACTGACACAAAGAAGCTTGATGAAAGGCTGCAAAAAGGTTAGGTGCAACAATGAAGACTGCACAGAAATTCCCTAAAATGAAGGCTGTGTACAGCAATGAATGCTGCACAGGAAAGGTCGCAACAATGAAGGTTGGACAGAAAAGGCTCTCAGAAAAACTAAGGCTCTGATACCATGAGGAAAACAAAACTGAGATTGAAGAAAACAGAACTGAGTTGGAAATTTTATTAATTTCTGAATCAAAATATACAGCCTATATAACACACTAAATATACACATATTTTGTCACTGAAAAAGGAAGTTCCCATAACCAATTCCCTAAATTTTGGGATTTGATTATTCACTTCCCATAGCTACTTATTCACTTCCCATAATTCTAGAATCAGATTATTGACCTTGATTCTTCCTAAAATATCTTATTTACATAATTTCCCACAAGTTTCATAGAGAAGAAAATTCTCACCAATATCAACATTCATTCAATTGATGAGTCATGACATGATCCGAGGGGCACTAAGCCTTCACTTCTTGTGATCTGGATGTCCTTCTTTGGAAGTTGATCTCCCTGTGAGATAATCTTGTTTGCCTCTGCCACAAAATGAACATCCTAACAGATTGGGACAATTGGGAGATAGTTTTGCCCATTAGAAGTTTATGGCTGTGTCTCTTTTCAAAGGTTCCAGAATTTCTAGAGTTTGGAAGAGCAGATGTTCGATCAGAATGAGAAGAGACTTCAGAGATGGAGTTGTTTGTTCCGGTTGCCACCATGGAGAATGGCTTGTAATGAAGGCTAGGGTTTTTTAGAAAACCAGCTCTGATACCATGAAGATTTTGAGGAAGAATAATCTTATTTCTCATGAATTAATTGAAAAACGTACATGTTTATATATATGGTCCTCATGTCAAAAATAGTAACATTCTAAAAAAAGAAGAAGAAAAACTCAGGGAGATCAAATAGGAAAACCTGTTCTCTAACCACCTTATTTCCTTACATAAATAATCATAGAACAAATTGTAAATATGGCGCTTTGGGGAAATTCAGCGTAGGAAAGCTAATGAATCGTCATACATTTGGACCATAGACTTTTCTAATCACCACCACCGCACGTGGTGTGCATAAAATTTCCCCAAAGGTTTGAAATATTACTTCATCATAGTTTTGAATACTTATGTTGAAACTGAATTCAGTGCCCGAGTGTGCTATCTTGGCATATTACATTTCGAACTATGAGTTCTGGTTTGTATGCCTTCCCAGACCTTTTGCTACTATCAAATGTTGTGTATTTGGCATCAGCTCCATGCTGCATTTGCATATTGATATATAATGTGGCTTCCCTAGGGATTCTGTAGAAAAACTGCACCAAAAAGAATCTATCTTTATCCATGACCTTGATAGTGAATACTCACTCTTGCCAAAATAATCGGCTTTTATCTTTTTCCTGCTGAGCTAAATCAAATGTTGAATTATATTTCAGGTAATTGAATTGGGTGGGACACCAACTATTGGAGACTGTGCTATGATACTGCGAGCAGCTATAAGGGCCCCCCTCCCTTCAGCCTTCTTAAAAATCTTGCAGACAACACACAAACTTGGGTACATCTTTGGGAGGTAGTAAGCTTCTGGAGATAAATAAATACGCAGATGACTTAAATTTAATTTATATTTATATTTGAAATGTATTAAATCTTTCAGAGTTATGAACTAAAAACAAACAAGCAATGTTACCTAAGCATATTTCAAAACATTATCATGATATTTTATGCATTTCTGGAAGAGACAGACTAATAGATGAATTCCAAAACACGCTGAACATGAATAGCAAATTGAGTTGTAATACTGCTCATTATAAAATGTTGAAAGCAGACCATTTTGTTGGAATTGATCCTCATTCTTGGATTGGACTTTGACCATCTCATTTAAATATTAATTAGTGTTGAATGAGAGATAGGCTCAGCCTTTCATGACAGTGGATTACATCAGAGGGCAGCCTTGGACATTCTGAGCTTCTTCCACAGGGCTCCGGATTGTATCTCATATGTATGTATATATGTCACGTTTATATGTGAGAAATCTTCCAATATCCTCTGCCGTTAATTGTGGGGATAAGATAATATAAAGTTATCAAATGCTTAGTAATTATGACGAATGTATCCTGACGACTTCTATGTTGAGAGCATGAGGTTTTTTTTTCTTATGAATTCAATATAACATAGTTTCATTGAGAAATTTTGTATCGATTTTTCCTTCTTTCCTTGTGCCAGTCCCCTTTACAATGAAATCATCATTCTATGTCTGGATCTTGGGGAACTCGACGCAGCCATTGCCATAGTTGCAGACATGGAGACTTCTGGAATTGCAGTTCCAGATGAAACCCTCGACAGAGTGATATCTGCTCGGCATATTGCTACAACTGATAGATTCTATCTTCTTAATAACAAGTATTTATTTCTTCTGTATATTCCTTGTGTTTTTTGCATGTACCTCTCTGCTCATTTCTCTTGTTTTTTTCCAGATCATACCTGACATTGTTAGTTGTAGTGTAACTGTAAGATTTAAACTACTACATCAACATATCAAAATTTTTTATATGCATATAAATTTTTTTCTTTTCCCACTGATTAATTTATAGAGTTCTCACCTCGTACATTGCAAATTTAAACTTAATTATGATTTAAGCAATTACTTTGGCATGGTTTGCTGTATTATATTTCTCTATATCGACTAAATCTAAGGCTTTGTTATGAGGAAAGCTTATCATTTCGTCAATGCCATTCCTCTTATACTCTAAATGTTCAAAATTAAAGTGGTTGGAGCATGTGATCTGAAACTTGTTTTTGAAAATTGTTCTTAAAACATGTTTCAAAAATTGAACAAAAAACCTTTTAGCTGAAAATAATTAATTGTCTTTTTGAAAATCTTCTTTTTTTCTTTTTGTACAAAATTTATAATTTATGTTTTTATTAACATGTATCTGAACTCTCCTTAAAAAAAAACATGTTTCTGAACTCAATGTAATTTTAAAAGAATGAAGTAAAATTAATGAAAGATATCAAATTGCTTTTTAGTAAAATCCCGTTGGTTATTTTTGGTTCTTGGAAAGTACCAGGAAAGAAAAAATGTAAAGGAAAATTTTCATGTTTGGTTGTTCTACAAAATCATAAGGCAAATCATATATAATTAAAATTAATTAAAAATTTAACATTTATTTTAAATTATATAATCTTCATATTAATAGAGGCTAAAATAAATGTAATAAGTTTGAAGGTGCTAATTAAAGTATTTATTTATTTTAGTAATATTTTCACTTTTTTCATTCTATATAGTTTTTCCTTACATTTTACTTCTAAGAAACAAATATAACTATAACAAGTTCACAAACTGTATTTTCTTTTGTTAAAAGATTATACTGCTTTGCCTTTTAGGCCTGGTTTAAGTTGTAAAGTGGTGAGATGGAGTACACGAAAAAACATAATATGTAAAATTAATTCAGAAATGCAGAAAAAAAAATACACTAGGAAATATAAAAAAATTACACTATTTAGGAAATATAAAAAATTGCACTATTTCGGGAAATATAATTTCACAAGCATGCATTTCACCACATTTAAATAAGGAAGTTTCTGTCCACATTTACTATTCAATTATTGACATTATTTGGGTCTTTTGATTTAGAAATGCCTATTCCTGCGATTGAATTTTTTAATTTAAATTGTTTTAAATTTTATTTAATATTAAATGTAAATGATTAAGTCTCAAATTGATTTGAAATAAATATTTTGGTTGGCTAGAAATCGGTGTCAATATATTGGTTTGTGTGAAGGAAAGATAGTGATCTATAGATACTAGTTTTGATATGTCATTTTCTTATATTTATTGTGTATAATGAATTCCAAATTACTTTTAAAAATTGTTAAACTCATTAATTAATTTAACGTATTAAGTTTTTTTTTATTTGTTTGGAATCCATCTATTTAGTAAAAAAATTCATAAAAGCTTATTTATTTGTACATAGGAAATAATAAAAATATTTTAAATTAATTTTTGTGAACTAATAGATTGGGAAGAAATAACATTAACACTATTGTAATTTTCTATACACTTTTAATGATTTCGGACTTAAAAAACTCCTGAGCTAGTTGCCCTTAGGCTACTGGGTGTTGAGACAGCCCTAAGGACTTAGTTACTCAAGGTAGGAAGGTTACAAGGCCAAACTTACTTCTCCTTGATTTATTCTTTCTTTTTGCTTCTTTTATTTTCTTTTTCACATCAAACGTCCTTTGATTTACACTTTTTAGCTCTCATGCTTCAACCAAACTCCAAATTTACACAAGTTTTCTCATGATATTGCATTGACAACAACATGATACAAGTAAATAAGGGTTCTTTGACCGAAGGATATTTAACAAAAAGGATGATATGGTTTAATTGGTTGTCTATGGATCCATGCATAAAAGGGTTAGCTAAAAAGGTTTAACCAATCCCAAGCGATACTGACCAAAAAGGGGTATTATGACTTGTGCTCTAGTTGATAAGAACCTTTGGCTAAGTCTACTACTTCATGGTCAAACCATTATGCTTTAAGCTCAACTTACTCTAGGTTTCTATATGTAAAAGAAAGGTTCGATTAATTATCCTCATAGGCATCACTATTGTCCCTAGACAAGCTTAGTCAAAACCAAAACAAAACTTTCAAGTCTTTTTGAAAATTTTCAAAAATTTCCAATTTTTTATGTATTTTTTAAACATGCACCAAAGATTACTAATGAACACTATATGGTAGCTCAATAATCCCTAATCCTTCAAGCACAGGTAATGATAGGCATGACAGCTCAAAGGAAACATTCATCCACCAAATAGCATACCATGTATATCAGTCATAATCTAAGGGTGCATCATAATATGAGCAAACTAAAAAATAACTAAACTGAATATACTTAAAACGAAACCATTAAACAAATAAACTTCTAAAACACAAATTTATTGCAAAACTAACAAATTAAATTGCAATAGTTCTGACAGGAATTAAGAAAGAGAGAGATATATAGCAAGTATAATTCAAAGTATGCGAAAGATAGAAAGAGAGAGAGATTGTTTCAAATTACTGGTTAGAAACATGCCCCAGCTGTCCTCGGTGCAAACAGAAACGAATGGGAGCAACAAACACCCCTCTCTATGCAGCTGCCATATTCTCATCCGACAGAAGACTCTTTTGGTGGTGGTGCAGGGTGCCATACTGGAAGCTGAAATGCTGGAGGTGGACTAGGTAGTTGAGTTGATAACAAGGTGGAGCTGTGATAGTGTGCTCTGAGGCGAGCCAAGTACTACGTGTTCTACTCCTACCTATCCACCTATAGGTCTTGCCTCTGAGCCAACAGTTCTTGTCTGTCCATGACCCTCGTGTAGCTTTGCATTGCTCCTCCTGCAGTATGTGCACTCCTCAAATTACACCTTGGCCTCACTGACCAGCTCTCTAATCTTGTCCATACCCCCTTGGTGCCTTTCTTCTTCATCCCCCTCCTCGCCGAGCTCCCCCAAAATATAGCTATCGTCATTCCTCATCTCTTTTGAATCAGCCGGTAGAGCGACCAACGGTGAGCCTAGAGGGACCGGGATCTTGCTTTTCCTTTGACAATGAGACAGTGGCCATTGGAGGACACTTCTCCTTGGATTAAGACATCTCGACCCCTACTATCAAGCATAGCTTAGTAATGAGGGAGGGAGGGATGGGATAGGGCTTTACTATTTTCGGATTCTAGGATGGACCTTTCAATGACATGCCCCACATTGAACTTGTATCCATTAAGTATAGCAAAGGTGAGGATTGCCTTGTTCCTTAGCACTATAGAGACATGCTTTGATGGTCTCAACTTCACCGATACAAAGTAGAACCAAGTCTTGGCGGTATATGTGATCTTGATCACTCAGGAAGAAGATCACCTCATTCGAGAGCCCTCACTAATCAGTCTCCATCATTTTTAGCTCCTTGAGAATGCAATCATAGTTAGATCTTTGAGATATCGCCTTGTATATCGCGGGCTTGAAGGGCTCTAGCCCAGTGGATTTGCTTTGTCGAAAAGCCCTCAGACTCCTCGTAAGAACACTATAGAACCGATCTTGTCAAGAAGGTTCGCATGAAATTGAAGTGGAACTCAATTTGTTAGGGAACCCTCTTTCCGGCACAAATGGCTTAACACTAAGGAGATCATATCACTCATCGACATTTTTAGACATGAATTTCTCAGGGTTTTAAGGAGGTGGGGGAGCCGCTGGATGCCTCGAACTCATCTTTCTTTTCTTTGGGGCCATGACTTTTCTAAGAACTTTCTTCAAAAACTTGGTGGGTGTGTTCTTTTTCTCTTGTCAAAATCGCTCAAATCTCTTTCAAACAAACTCTACTCGCACAAGAGATCTCTTTTCAACCCAATCTTAATAAAGAAACCCAAAAGCTTGAAAAAAAACTTGAAGAGCAGTTTACATGCATAAGGGCTTAGGCTTTGAAAGGAGGGTGAGAGATGAAGGAAGGGGATGGAAGGTGTGATGGAGAGCTAGGAGAGAAGAGAGAGGTGGGAGAAATGGGAGATGGTGGCTAGGGTTTAACCAAAAATGAAGGGAGAAGAAGAGGGTTTGGGAGATGAAAAGTTGGGAAGAAAGAGATGGAAGTGCAAAAATGAGAAAAGGCTTTGTATTTATAGTTCAACAAAGTTCGAGTGGATGTCATGACACTATGGCTATGATATTGCGACATCAGTGAGAGTACATGCAAAACAGTGTTTGGATGTCGCGACATCAGGAGGGTGATGTCGCGACATCACTAAAAAGATGTTCAAGACATTGTTGTTGATGTCGCGACATCACTAAGAACTTTTGACCTGAGTGATTTGGATCATGAAACGACATCGAAGTGATGTCGCGACATCATTGAAACCTAAAACTTGCTTTTTTGCCTTGTAACTCGAAGCTGTGCCTCAAAGCCTCAATGATTATCTTTTCCTCACAAGATCATTAATTTCCACTTCAAATCTCATCAACAAAACACCCCACACAATTAGTTCTCAAATTTCCCGAGATTCTCATTCTCCTTCAAATTTCATTAGAATTCACACCACATACAAAACTTCTCTTTATTCTTCTCTTTCATCTCAATGAAACATGAAACTCAAACACAATAAACAATCACATCAAACATATCTAGGATCCCAAAATTAAAAATGACTCAAAAATAAAGAAACAAAAGAAAAAAAAAAAAGGATCCTCACAAAGTTTGGGTTGAATCCCAAGAAACGCTAAGTTTGAAATCTGTATTCTTTCGACTAAAACCGCATCTCAATGGTTCAATGGCTCATATTTTGAAATCTCGTTCTTTCAAGTCAATCACTTCAACTAGCTCCACATGCTTCTCCACAAAGTGCTTTAGTCTTTCCTCATTGACATTGAATTCTTCACCCGAACTAGATTTTACTCTAATGGCTCCATATGGTGTTATAGATATCACAATATAAGGGCTAGAACATCTTGACTTCAACTTCCCCGAAAAGAGTTTCAATCTAGAATTGTAGAGTAGAACTTTATCACCAATCTTGAATTCTCTCCTTAGAAGATTTTTTTTTCATGCCATCTCTTTGCTCGGTCTTTGTAAATCTAGGAGTTCTTGTATGCATCATTCCTCAATTCTTCCAACTCATTGAGTTGGAGTAGTCATTTCTTATTTGCCTTCTTGAGATTGAAATTGAGCTTTTCTTTATGGCCCGCATCGCACGATGCTCCACTTCAACGGGCAAATGACAAGGCTTTCCAAAGATCAAGCAAAAGGGTGACATGCCTATTGGAGTTTTAAAGCGATTACATGCTGCATAAGGCATCATCTAGTTTTTGAGACCAATCCTTCCTAAATATGTTCATTGTTTTCTCCAATATGTTTTTTATTTCTCTATTTGAGATTTCTGCTTGTCCATTTGATTGCATATGATAGGCAAGACCCTTTGCATCTCATCTGTACGATATTTCCCAATGTGAAGACACCTCTCTGTTGCAAAAAATGGCTTCCCCTCATCACTAAAGATGCATCTTACCAAAGCTCAGGCAGGTGGTATGTTCTTGTGAATGAATTTAACAAATGCTTTAGCATCATTCTATGACGTGCAATGCTTGATCCACTTTGATACATAGTCCATTGTTAACAAGATCTGAATTTCCAAGCGAATGAGAAATGAACCCATGAAATCCTATGCCCGCCCATCAAATATTTTCCACTTGAGGATGTTGTTCAATGGCATCTCATTTCTCCTAGTGATGTTGCGAGTCTTTGACATCTATCACATTGTTGCCTGGAAATCAGTGACAATGTTTGAAAAGAGTGGGCTAAAAGAATCCGCATTGTAACACTTTTTGAGTTGTCCTCTCTCCACCAAAATGTCCTCCATAAGGTGAAGCATGACATTTGGTTATGATCTCATCATACTCTTCTTGTGGCACACCTTTTTGTATCACTTGATCCTCACACCTCTTGAATAAGAGAGGGTCATCCCATTGGTAAGATTTAACATCACGAATAAACTTTTTTCTTTGTTATGACTTGAGCTTGGGAGGAAGCACTTTGCAAGCCAAATAATTCATATAGTCGGCATTCCAGGGTATTAAAGTGTCATGAGTTGCTCATCTGGAAAAGTCTCACTGATCTCCTTGGCATTATCTTGAACAATTTCATTCTCCAGCGAGGATAGGTAATTCGACTACCACATTCTCACTTCTTTT
Organism: Tetrastigma voinierianum; assembly: GCA_016808115.1. Classification (NCBI taxonomy): domain Eukaryota; kingdom Viridiplantae; phylum Streptophyta; class Magnoliopsida; order Vitales; family Vitaceae; genus Tetrastigma; species Tetrastigma voinierianum. The sequence goes on along the minus strand of JAEQBH010007744.1, from coordinate 168,973 downwards.
TTTATCTTTTATCTCCAAATAAAATTCTTAGAGAAGTAAGACCCATCTTATCATCCTTGGCCAACATCCTTCCTCATCATTGGAGATAGAATAGGCTGCATGATCGTATGAAATGAGGTCTTGGAACTGTATGATGTAAGGTCCCAATTTGTCGCATGAGAAAACCCTGACTGACATCTCTTTCTCGGTGGTTATGTAGTTCTCTTGGGCCTCATTCAATATGACTTATAGCCAATAGATGGCCTTGAAAATCTCTTGTTGTGTCGACCCCAGCTTCATAATAATAAAGTCACTTTAATATCACATAATCTCAACGCTTCATTCCAATCCGGGATTGTCATAATGGGTGCTAAAATCAATCTAGATTTGAGTTCTTCAAATGCCTCCATACATGCCTCGTCAAAATCAAAAGTGGCATCCTTTTCTAGTAACACATGGGTCTAGCTATCTTTGAAAAGTCCTTTATGTGTCCTAGGAAACTTCTGACACCCTTTACGGTAGTTGGTGACATCAAAGTCTGAGTGGTAGAAATGCTGCTAGTGAGCCTCGAGTCCTCCTAAAGAAATCTGATTGCCCAATCTATGCCCTCTTGAACCATGAAATGACATTTCTCCCAGTTCAATACAAGGTTCTTTTCTTAGCATCTTTGCAACACTAACTCCAAATTCTTAAGGTAATGATCAAAAGAACATCCAAAAATTGAAAAATCATCCATAAATATCTCCATAATGTCCTCTACCAAACTGGAAAAAATGACTATCATAATATTCACTAATGAGCGTATGATGTGATAGAATGTATGTCAAACTACAAGTACTACCACTTTCAGAACTTTTCGATTCGATGCTTATTTAAAGCTTGTTAAGACCATTTTCATATACATGAAAAGATGGTTCAATTACTTTTGTTCTTTTTTTTTTTTTGCCAAATAACTCATTTAAGATTGGTGTGGTCTTGATCCTTTACAACGAGTGCAATTCGTATAAGTAATAAAAATTTGGATATTTAAGATCGAGATCTCAGTTCCCACGAGAAAGATGATAAATTAAAAAGACTAAATTACCTCGAGCTACTCGAGATCATTACTATTTGAAATCCACTCTTATATGATAAGAGGACTAAAAATATAGTCTAATTTGAAATCGTAAATATACAAAAGTAAAGTTTAATAAAATTGGGGTTGAGGATTCACTGAGTGAGACAAATCTGGACATGGATTAATTAGTAATAATCAATTTCTGCATCATTTTGATTCATAGCTCAACCAAAAATTGGAAAACTAAGTTTGTCAAAGATGTAAGGCAGTATAGTTTGGATTGCTCCCTTAATCATACTTTTCACTGATTAAAGGTTCATATTGATTTCTGAGACATGATTCCCTGTCGATTACTTGTAATATGTAACCCTTTTTCTAAGATTTAAGAAATATTTTTCCTTTTAATTACTTCATACTTTCGAGATCTTTAGGACTAAAAATTACTTTTGTCATGGAAGCCAGGATATTGCAAACCTTCTCTAATTTGATTGACACCTCATCCTACACTTCTAATGAAAATTTCAATCTCTTTGATTAGATCTTTGCTAACACGGGATCAAAATCAATTCAGCAGAAAGAGGAGAGACCACTGAGTGATTAAACAAATACTTCATTCAACTATCCTCAAATTATAAGTACGTTGGTGATCTATTTGAGTACTCCTTCAAAGTTCATTAGTTTCATAGTATTAGTCTACCATACCCACTAGGAACTGCTATACACTCTCAAGATTCTCCATCTATGTGTCACTTAGAGGGCCTCCTGGAAATCAGAGCGAGATACAGTACCTTGCATTGGAGTACAGTCTTGAATGCGAGAACAAATAAATTTATAAACAATACCAATCAAATAAATTCAAAAATTCTAATTAAAGCTTTCTTTACCTTATGGAAAATGACTATCATCAATGACCAATTTCAGTGACTCAGCTTTTTCAAAGCCCAGTTCACTCAACACCTCTATGTGGCGATAGTGATCAATAAGTCATTGAAATCATGAGCAGACTAAAATAAATGAACTCCAGAAACTTTCCATCATCCATTTAAATCAAGCAGTAATGGAAAAGATGAATTTATAAAGAAATGCCGGCTGAGAAAATTTGCACTTGATCTGATACCCAAATCCATAAAATTAAGGAAAACTAACAAAATAAAAAATTTACACTAAAACTAAATCTACTTAAAAATGGAAAATAAAAAATAAAATAAAACAAAAAATACGAAAGTCTTCCAACCACCCGGGCGTCACAGAGTTGCGGGCTCACATTGCCCTAGAAGCGTCTATTTATAGGCTTTCCAATGTTGGGCCTCACTTCATTAATTGCGTTGTGGATTCCCAAAATTATGGCCCAAATTGGTCTCTTTCTCGCAACATAGAAAGTTCTGTCGCGACAAAGCTTTCAGTCTTTGTGGCTACTTCTATCGTAACTTCTTTTTTTTTTTTTGCGACCTGTTCTCTAGGCTTACTCTTGGATTGTGTCGTGACATACTTTGATAATGTCGCGACATAGATTTTATTCATTAGTCTTGTTCTTGTCGTGATAGGAATGTCTTGTGTCGTGACGCCGAAGCCTCATTCACTGACCAACTTCTGTTGCGTTTCTATTACGGAATCATCCAGGCATAATTTTCCTTGTCGCGCGTATCAAACGTGTTTCCTCTTCGGCTACAATCGACTCTGCATTAAGTGATGGGATTTCTTTAGAATCTTTAGCAATTTCTATCGCGAAAACTCTTCATACCTCTCCTAATTCTCCAACTTGTTGGTGTATTGTTCTGACCAGAATTAATTGTTTTGACATAATTGCCTTGGTAAATTTCTCGGTTCCTTCTTCGATTTAAATGACTGAATTTTTCTCTCTCGCGACAATATTTTATCATTCCATAGCTTTTATTGTCGCGATATGAAACTTCTTTGTCATGACACAGGTTTTGCTTTCAACTCTTGATTATGTCGTAACAAGAATTTCTTTGTCGCCATTCTTCTTGTGTTCCTCTTTAGTTTCTTGTCACGACAGGGAATTCACCTCCTTCATGTTTTGGTTGTCGTGACAGAATTTTGTTGCTCTGAGTTGAGAATTCTAAATGTTAAGTCGCGACATGATTTTCTTTATTGACAAACAATTCTTCCTTAAGTTTGGCTTGATGCTAAAAATACTTTGTATAATATAAAAGCTTGTCTTAGTTTACTATGTTATGTGAGCAATTTCTATCGTAATGAATTGCTCTGTGTTGCGACAGAGTTCATATGTTAACCTTCGACTTTTATGTTGCGACATAAATTATATTAATCACGACCACGAGCTTCTTTATCTTTGGCACAATACGTTGTTGCGGCAGTCGAGTGTCAGTGATAGTTTTCTTCTAATCTTCTTCTTTCTTCAATAATGTATGCGACGAAAAACTCTTTGTCGCGACAAAATTTCTCCTTCAGCCATTGAGTTATGTCTGAGCTTTGTTGAGACATATAGTTACTGGTTGCAATATAGCTCCTTTGGCCTACTTGAATTTTGTGTCGCAACATACGAAAATTATGTCGCAATAAAGATCGCTGCATTTTCCACCTTGCACAGCTTCTTTTATATTGTTTCTTAACACTGCCAAAACACAAAGTGAATATTCACAATTTGGCATAAAAATATATTATTTATTGCCAAAAACATGCGGGTGGATTAAAAATATATGAGCTTTAAACTCATCAAATTCCCCCAAACTTAAAGTTGTGCTTTTCTCCAAGCAAAGAAAAGAAATTTTGTTTGTCCTTAAACAATTCAACCTTTTATTTTTAAGGACATTTTATGTTTAGGCTCAATTGGGTAGGAAACATATGCCAGTTGTAAAATTACTTCTAAACATGTTTCCAATCTAGAATCAGGAAGATTTTACATTAAGCTCATTGAACTAACAAATAATTCATATGGTGTAACAATTTAATCATTCAATCTTGATTTGTTGTGTGTGTGCTGGTCCTTACTCTTTTTCTTTGGCATATCAGTTAATCTTCTGGGATAATACTCAGTTGGCATACTCTCTTTTATTTTTAAAGTCCCATATGCTTGTTTATCATATTAATCTCTACTAATGTAGGCATAACACCACCTTTAGAATCAAATAGGTCTTTTAGGCTTGTAATGTGTGGCTTGGGCAATTGGGTAGATAATTAGACATTTTAGGCTTAATTTTACCCAGACATCACTTATAACTTATACTCTTGCCTTCTTGATCCATCCTTGATTTCTCTAGATTGTAAGTTTCCAACCTTCCCATCAGGTTTTTGCTTCTTTCTGCATATTTTTCATTGTGGTGCCTTTTTCTCTTTTCATTGTCCATCCCTAGAAGATGACCTCTCTTCCTTATTCTAGAAGCTTTTTCACTTTTCATTTTCTCCAAGTTTGGTGGAATGGTGCAATGTTTGTCTTTTTAAACTCTACACCCTTAGCGAGACTTTGGGTTAATAACTCCCATACCGGTTGGCATTAGGGTATTAGGTGTGAGCACTAAGGACTTAATTGTTCTAGGGAGGAAGGCTACAAGACCAAACTCATTCCTACTTGATGTTTTTCTTTTCACAGCTTCTTTCATAATCCTCTTCGTCTTTTCTTATTTCTTTGAATTTTTTTTCTCAACCCTTTTAATCCTTTTCTACAACTTGAAATAATATTCCCCCAAACTTGTCCTTTTCTGTCCTTGATGTACTTTGTCTGATGATCTGGGCAAATAAGGGTTCTTTACTGTAGGATCATTTGTAGGGAAGAAAATTGGCTTCTCATTAGCTAGTTGATGATGAGATTGGTTGTAGGCTCAAATAAGGAATTAGTGTATATGCTTATGCATATAAAGGGCCGGGGCTTTGAAGGCTCAAACCCGAGGATCGCCTAAATCATTTCATGTTAGTGGTATTGCCTAGGATTTCGCCTTGACTAATAATCTAACAAGTTCTAAGACATTGGAGAGCTTACTGTGATGGATCCTAGAAGATGTTCCTAGTCTTGGCACAATTTCTTTTAGAGTTATTGTTCACCATGTGTAAAGTTTATCGGGATTTTTGTAATTAAATTGTTTACACAAACATAACTATAGGTCTTATCTGTTTCATCAATTTGTTAAAGTCTTCCTTAATCTTGAAGTTCAACACATTTATTCATAACCTTACAACTTTCCATTTCCATTAATTTCACCCTTACTGATGCATCATCAGTTTTGTTTGGTTTTGAGATTTGTTGTTGTCTTTGCTTTATTAATCAAAGGTTCATTTAAATCATGCATTTCAACTTAAACAATCGACACAACCACAATGTCATTCTTTAATCAATTTAAATCAGCAAAAACATGTTCTTGTGATTTAACATTTAGATCCAATGCATTGGTTTCTCAGTATTTCAATTAAGCTATTCATCACTAGTCAAAGATTTCTAACTATTAAACGTGAAGGAAGAAAAATGTAGACAAAACAAACAAAAGTCAACACCACTCTTGCAAAGACTTTTCTATTTTATTGAATTTGTCAAGGATTTGGTATTGGTTACATAGAGGAAAAAGATATGGAAGAGGAGGACAATTTTCATTTTTTACTCCTTGCAGCCTTTTCCTTAGCAACTTCCATTCTTAAGTATTCTTCAACCTCCTCTACTGGGATTAGTTCTTTCTTCTTTGTTACACCAGGGGCTTTATTTGTAGCTTGCTCTTTACAGGGTTCAAAAGGTCATTCTTTATCTGGATTTGGGTTTAAGAAAGGTGGTACTGGATTTGTTTCTCCTGGAGGGACTACTGTGTATGGCACACAATCTAAGATCCTAATTTGTGGCAATTGCACTTTCTTTTTGTTCGAGACTGTCTTCATAGCCCCATCCAAAATTTTTGCATTGCTCCTCATCTAGGTTCTCTACGCCTTTAGCTATGACTCAGGGTGATTAGTTGTTGACTTGCTCATAGGTCATTAGGCAAAAGCTTTGCTTGTAGTGTGCCATACTATTCAACCAATACTGGTCCCTTTTTTTCTAATTCAACTCTTCATCTCTTTTCCTTAAAGCATCCTTCAAATTCTGGTCCCTTCTTCTGAGCTCTGCCTCCATGTACTCATCCCTGAGTTGTAATTGGAGCTTTAGCTGGTTGTCTCTTTCTTTTATCTTCTGTTTCATTGATTTTAACACCTCCATCAGTTCTGCATTGTTACACTGGTGCCCTGAACTTCTAATTTGTTCCTGATGGATTTGTCTCAATTCTGGGGTTGCATTCAAGATGGGGCTTGGACTTCCACTGAGAAGCTCATAACGCTGCCCTTGGGGACTCTGACGTCTTTGGCTCGTGCGGCTTTCAAGCCCCCTTTCTTCTTCCACCTCTTTCTCTTTCCCCTTTCATTTGTTCTTTGGACCCTTAGTTAATCCTGTCAATGTCAGAGAGGATGCCCTGGGGTATGTTTCTTCTTTCCCATTAAGCCCCGGCTCCCTCGAGGCTATGGGGTGGTTATAGTGGTACAGGTGTGGAATCAATCCTATGATTGCTTAGAATTATTTCAGATGGACTTTAATTATTTTCCCCACATTTATTTTGTACCTCTTGACAATGCATGAGGAGAGTTTGCTACATCCACTTCCTCCTTTGTGTTGAGGTGCTTTGATGCCTGAGACGGGCCCGTAAAATAGGGCCATACCTTAGCCTCTTCGGTTAAGTCTCCTCTAGAAATGGATTTGTATTGGGTTTCTTTGTTTCACTTCCACTTTCCTTTTAAGGCATCGGCGAGTCACTATCTTAGTGAATTTGAAATAAGCTGATAGTTTCTTGAACTTTGTAGGCCATCTGATCACCTTGAGTTGAACATCATATTTATCCTCTCTTTGCTGAAGTCTATCCAGTGTCCTCTGACATAAACTTTCTTTCCTTCCTCTTCTACCATATTAGAAAAGAATTCCTTCACCATAACAGGGCACCTAGGTTCCTTGTGCTCACCTAATGCTTGCCATTCTCTTTTCTCAAGCATTTCAACGAAATGGGAGATAAGCTTTTTGAAACCTCTTTCAGCAATGAAACCTCTTTCCTTCAACCTTTTCTCCATTAGCATAATCGCTTTATTTGAAATAAAGTTTCTTGCTTTTTCAGCTCTCTGCTTAGTTTCAGTTTCTTCAATTCTCCTCTTCCTTTTTCCTGATTCTTCCTCTATCGACCCAAGTTCTCCCCTATCTTTAGCTCTTTCTTCAGCTTTCATTTCCCCGGATTGAGTTTCTTGAACACTCCCTTCCTCCACTTCTGTGTATGCTTCCATTATCTCGTTCAGATTAGGAATGAGGTGTGACGGCTCAGACATGGTCGGGTTGGGTTTGAGCTGAGGTTTTCAGAAGAGCAGGCGAAATTTGAGTATGGGGCGAGAGGTTGGATGGTTTATGAGAAATGTGGCCCTTCAGTTTTCAAAAATTTTCTATTTATAAGCCAACAGTTTTTGTTGTTTCTTCATTAAATGTTGCGACATCAATTGCCTAGGGTTCGTTCTATTTTTAATACGATGTCGCGACAGACAGAAATAATTGTTGTGATAGAGTTTTTGCAATCATTTGGAAACTGGGCCAGTTAAATGTCACGACATTGAGAAAAATGTTGCAACATTCTTTTCAGTGCATCTTCTAAGTTTATGTTGCGACAATGAAAATGTGTTGCGAAATAAACTTGCCTTTTCAAATTGAGCCCAAAATCAATTATGTCGCGATAGAGAGAAAGTATGTTGTGACATTTCACTAACATTTTTTTTAAACTTGCATCTTTCCCAGTTTTTCATTTAAGAAACATTCAAAGTAAGGTGTATTCACTCAGATCCAACTGAACATACTTGTGCAAACTCATTTAATTATCAGAGACTCTCAATTCAAGTATGAACAACAACATTTCATTTCTTTATTTAAGATAATCTGCAAGGATGATGTTCAAATTAAAAATTTTGAAAACAACATGTGAGTGAGAGATCCCCATTTCACTCTAGTTCAGCTAATTCCATATAAATTGCAATTGTCTAAATGGGGTTAGGACTTCACACATACACTCAAGAGCCTTGGTTTAGGTGTACTTAACTTATGGTCACTGTTATATCCAAAGACACTATCTCAAAGTCTTCTTTGTGTTGTGTGAAGGTAAGATCCCTAAGGCAAATTACCACATAATTATATCTTCAAGCTCAATGATCATGTTTATTCTTTGCTTGGTGACAAATGGTAGGATTTGGGGTATTTTATGGGTGGGAATCCCACTAGCATTTTTTGGAAGTTTGTTATGAATATTATGCACTTTTGATGCTAGATGCACACCAAGATAATGTCACTATTTGTTACTGTCCTTATAAACTTGGGTTTCACCGGGGTATTATATGAAAACCAAGAAAATTGGAGCAAAGTGGAGCAAAAAGATAAGATGTTGCTAATCTGAGCTTCTTTGTTGCGACAAGGATGTAGTTAAGTAGCGGACTCGGGTATGTCGTGACAAAGGAAGTATACAATATGCAAAGGCTCGGGTATGTCGCGACAAAGGATTCCTTTGTTGCGACAAAGAAAACATTTTTCTAATGCATTGTTTCGAGTATGTCACAACAAAGGTCGGCAGCCCTTTGAAGAATATTTCTATTTTGGCCCAAATTCGGCCCATTTCCCAAGACACTAGTTAAACACCTATTTTTATGCTTTTTAGGGTTTGAACTTTGAAGCAGAGCACACTCTCCTATGGTTTCTCTCCTTTTTGTTTAGAATCAACTTAGGGTTTGGTTTTTGTTTAATTTTACCTTTGTCATTGAGAGTTGAGAGGTGTTCTTGAGATTATTCTTGAAGAATTGAAGATTGGAAGGAGAAAAAAAGTAAGGATTGAAGACCATCATTTAATTAGAGTTTCTTCTTCTCCTTTGTCCTTTCTCCATTTTTTCAATTTCTTCTATTCTGTATCAGTTCTTAATGATGTTCTAATTTAGTAGCCTAAGATTTTGACTGTAATTTGGATATGAACCTTATATTAATGTGTTGATTTTTATCTCTTTGGTCAATTGGTTGTTAATTGGTCATTGATTCTTGTTTGTGCTAATTCATATTGATTCTTGACCACCTTCAATATGTTTTGTGGCCTATTACAAGATCTGAGAAGTGCGTTACAGGTTAGACCTAGGTGGATAGTAATTTTAAGTTAAGTGTTAATAGGAATTATGAGGCATATATGAGTTTCTCTTTCGTTAATACATCACTAAGGCCTGGGGTTGAGTTGAGAATCAATATACCTAGTTTTAATTAGTAGATCGTTAGCTTTCGAGAGAGGCTAATGATTAAATTTTGTGAGACTTGCCTTGAGCATGTGTTCCAATTGACTATGTGAGAGAAATTTCATCTTTATATTTAGGATTATCATTTATAAAATCTTGGGTCCTTTAATCTAGTAGCTTTTTTTTAGAATTCTAATTTTGTCTTCTTTTAAAATTAATTGTATTTAGTAATCTTAGAATCCCTTTTTTACATAGCTTGGATATAAGAGAAATGGTCCCAATTTCGATGGAGATGCTTTTGACTCCTATGGTTCAATATTCGGACTCTTTGAGTTCACTATATTCTTTATAAGCTCGTACACTTTCGGATAGATTTGCATAACATTTAGGAGACCAACAAGTTTTTGGTGTCATTGCTAGGGAGTTGGTTGTGTATGTGTGTGTCTGAGTGTTTCTCTTATACTTGAGCATTTTGTTTCTTTGTTTGTTTTGAGCTTTTGACATTTGCTTCCCTCCAGCTTTCCAATGATTTCAGGTATATTTGATTTATGCGATAGTTTGGTGACAAAGATCTTGTACCCTTGGACTCGAAATTAGAAAGAACATTGAGACGAATTAGAAAGGGTAAGAAAGAATGAACTGACTTTGAGCACAAATCAATGGAGAATGTTGATGGTTTGAGAAGGAGAAGAGGTAGATATCCAATCTACAAGCGAAAAAAGTGTGCCCCAATTAGCCCCTCCCATAGAGGAATTTGAGGAGAACCCCGAGATTATGCTCTCATGTGGCATTCCACGGTGGTAGGCAACCTGACTATACAAAAAAAACAACCGAGATCATCATCTTGCAATTGATTAAGGGCATTCAATTCATGAGATTGCCAAATGAAGACCCCAACACACATATCTCTAATTTCATATAAGTGTGTGTTACGATGAAGTATAATGGATTGAGTGATGATGCAATTCACCTAAGACTTTTCACATTTTCATTAAAGGACAAGGCGAAACATTGGCTAAATTCAAAGCCTCTCGAATTCATCACCACTTGGGATGTTTTGGTGCACAAGTTCCTCTCAAAGTTCTTCCTTTCGGCGAAAGAAGCAAAGATGAGAATTGAAATACATAATTTTGCTCAATATGAAGAAACCTTCTATGAGGCATAAGACTAATACAAAGATCTCCTCAAAAAGTGTCCCCACCATGGATCAGCAAAATGGATGCAAGTGCATCATTTCTCTGATGGTTTTGACCGGACTACTAAGGAAACTGTCTTGGGCCTTCCTATTTAGAGGCACCTTGATGGTAAAACTAATGTTAGTGACTTTATCAATTATTGGAGAATATGACATTGAACAATTGATGGCTAGTGAAGAGTAACTCCAAAAACCGGTTGGAGTTCCTTGAGTTGGATGTGTTCAACAATTTGGCGAGTTCAAGTTTCGTTGCTACAAAGAAACTCCCAATCTATAACAACAAAACACTGACTTAGGCGATATAATCAAGGCACCTCTCCTTCATGTGATTTTGCAATGGACATTTATCTTTATATAAAATAATAAATGATCATAGTAATAAAATGGGTGTGGAACAAATCAACATAGATAATTTTCCTCAACAATTAATACCATTGAAATAACTAAATCAGTGATGGGAAATCATCTATTACTCTTGAGACATTCAAGTATAAATATACGATGAATAAGTAACCTCACACTCTGAAGTTTGAGATACTCTGAGTGCAAGATTAAATGGAAACCCAAGCAAATCAAAATCAAATTATTAATAGAGACCTCTCCCTCCTTGATCAAATGATCAGCTCCTAGACTTGGAGCTCAAATGGGTCCAGTGCAACTATGTTCAATGAGAGGTAACAAGGCAACTTGCCTATCACCTTAGAGGTGAATCCGAGAAGAGATGGTAAGGAACATTGCATAACCATTACTCTTAGAGGTGGAAAAACAATGGAAAGTCAATCCAAGCCAATGATGAAGAGAAATCAAAGGAGGATGCTGAAAATCCTACAAAAATCCAATAGAAGCTGAAAACAGTGCTGGAAATGCTGAGAAGCTGCTGAAAAATTCAGAAAGTAAGGAGCCAAGAAAAATTGAGTTGAAAGGCTTCCTTGAGGAGAAAGATACTACAGTGTCCCTATCTCCAGATTGTGAATAAGTTAGACAACCAATTTGGCAAGTTCATGGAGATTTTCAAGAAGCTCCACATTAATATTCCATTCGTCGATGCATTGGATCAAATGCCCTCTTGCGTAAAATTCATGAAAGACATCCTAGCAAACAAGAGAAGCTAAGTGGCTATGAGACCATTGCTCTTTTCAAGGAGTATAGTGCTATCCTTGAAAGGAAATTGCCTCAAAAGCTAAAGGATCCAAGGAGTTTTAATATACCTTGTTCAATTGACAATTCAATCTTTGAAAAAGCATTATGTGATCTTGGTGCTAGTGTTAACCTAATGCCTTTATCTATTTTTAGGAAACTTGGTTTGGGAAAGGCTAATTCTACAACTATTACTCTTTAATTAGCAGATAGATCTCTCACTCACCCTTGGGGTATTATTGAGGATGTGCTAATGAAAGTAGACAAATTCATCTTCTCAGCAGATTTCAAGTCCTTGACATAGAAGAGGACAAGGAAGTGCCCATCATACTTGGAAGGCCCTTCTTAGCTACTGGTCGGGCCCTTATTGACATACAAAAAGAAGAACTCAAATTGAGGGTTCAAGATGAAGAGGTGACTTTCAATGTGCTCAATCCCATGAATCACCCAATAGAGAGCGAAAATTGCTTTAAAGTGGACATTGTTGAGGCTATAGTGTCTAACCAAAAGGGTCACATTGATCCTTTGGAGACTAGCCTTATATATGGAGATTTTTCCGATATTGTTGATGAGAAAGCAAGGGACTATGTGATGTGGATCAACTCTTTTGGGCGGAACAATAGAAAGTATTTTGAGAACTTAGGATCTAGTCCTACCTGCCCCGTCTCTTCAACATTTGAGAAGCCCTTGGTTCTTGAAGAGAAACCGCTTCCATCTCACCTTAGATATGCCTACCTTGGTGCTTCTTCTACATTACCAGTCATTATCTCGTCCTATCTCTCTTAAGTGGAAGAAGTTTGACAGGAAGTGCTTAGAGCACAAATAACAGTGGATGATTTTAGTTGATATAAAGAAATTAGACCGTCCAATGTGCATGTTGAATAGGGATGTGATAAACCAATTCAATCCCAAAGATGACTTAACCCAACTATGAAGGAAGTGGTGCGAAAAGAAGTTTTAAAATGGCTTGATGTAGGAGTGATTTATCCCATTTCTGACAATCTTTGGGTGAGTCTAGTTCATGTAGTACCAAAGAAAGGTGGGATGACGATGATTAAAAAGGAGAACAATGAATTAATCCTAATAAGAACAATAAGTGGTCGGAGGATCTGTATTAACTATAGAAAATGAGCAAGCCACTAGGAAAGATGAAAACTCCTTTTCCATTCACTAATAAGATGTTAGATAGGTTGGGCCGCAGGGACTTTTATTGTTTTCTAGATGGATATTCTGGATACAAGAGGATTGTTATCGCTCCTGATGACCAAGAGATGCCCCTATGGTACTTAAGCATTTAGAAGGATGCCATTTTGGGTTGTGCAATGCTCTTGGCACATTTCAACGATGCATGATAGCAATATTCTCGAACATGGTGGAGAGGTCAATTGAGATTTTCATGGATGATTTTTCAATAGTAGAAGCCTCATTTGATGATTGCCTTAGCAATCTAGAGTTGGTATTAAAGAGATGCAAGGAGACCAACCTCGTCCTTAACTAGGAGAAATGCCACTTCATGGTGAAGGAAGGCATTGTTTTGGGACATAAAGTAGCTGAACAGGGGATTTATGTGGATAAAGCGAAGATTGAGACAATTAAGAAATTGCCACCTTCGACTTCAATGAAAGGAATCAAGAGTTTCTTGGGCCATGCAGGTTTTTATAGGAGGTTCATCAAAGATTTCTCTACAATATCAAAACCTTTTTCCAGCTTATTGATGCATGGAGTCCCATTTTTCTTTGATGAGAAATACATAACTGCCTTTACTACGCACGGAAGCTCACCTCTCGCATTGTCGCCAGCTCGGATTAGGAGCGCAGTGAGCTAATGTGTGTGAGGCAAGTGATTATGTGGTGGGGTGTAACACCCCAAAAATACCCTAGAATTTCTATAATAATTTTATTATATATTTCGGGTATAAATTGAGCCAAACTTAGGTTTTTTTGGGAAAACTGATAAATTGTTAAATTGTTAAATTGTGAAAAGTAAAAAGAATATGTGAGCATATGATTAAATATTATATGCTAAAATAAGAAATTGATTGAACCCAGAAATAAACCCAAGTTAGGGCAAATTTGGAATTTTGTAAATTGAGGATCTAAGGGTCATTTGAGAAAATGTTTATATGTTTAAGTGCAAATAGAAGTGATATATGTGCTATAAGGTAAATTAAGGCAACTTAAATCTGAAAATGGGTTTTTGATGTGCCAAACATGGCCTTGATAATGGATAAGTGATATTATACCACATTTGGTCTTAGAATGCTCTTTTGAGCAAAACGTTTGGAAACGAGAGAGAACAGTTAGGGTTGAGGAGAAATCAAAGTTTTTGTGAGATCTTCCCCATTTCTGGTTTCCAAGTGATCAAGGAGGAAGAGGAAGCTAGGGCAAAGGAACAAAGTTTAGGGTAGAACCAAACCTTAGAAAGTTGTATTTGATGTTTGGGTTAGAAAAACCCTAATCCATCCATGGGTTTTGCTCATAGTTGGTTTAAAATGACTTTAGAATGTTATTGGGAGTGATTCCCATGAATTGTTTTGGGTTTTTGAGGATTTTTGGAGAAAAATCGCAAAAGTGAAAAGTGGAAAAAATCTAGGCTAAACGGGCTCCCACGACTGCGGCGTGGGAACCTGCCGTCGTAGACCTACCCGCGGCGTGGGGATGCCTCGCCACGCGACGAGGCTGAGGGCTAAATGGCACCTCGGGTGCATCACGGCCCTTAGCAATGCTACGACTGACGAGCTGCCCAGCCGCTGAGGCGTAAGTTGTATTCAATGGAACAATTTTGGATTTTTGTTTCCAAACACCGCGTATTCGTACACCGATAGTTTAAAGACCCTGATAAATGATTAATAGGGGTTCAAATAAGAATAAAACTAAGTGAAAACGTACCATACCTCATCACTTTGCCTTGTTTAGTACGATTAATTGTTCAACCACTAAGAGTGGAGAATTTGTATTTGGCTAGAGTGTAGGTGAAACAAGCCAATGGACCTAGGATGGTATTGAAAGAGAAGGGATCATTAAATTGGTCTATTCTACGTGACTCAATTCCCATTTCAAGTTCTATTTGTGAAATATACATATGTTGATTTAGTTAATAGTATTGAAATGTTTATTAGATATCTGCATGTGCACGTGTATTTGAACTATAAGTGAATTTACTACATGTGAGTAAATTGATTTGAAATGTATTATTGAATGACCAACATGAAGGGATTCACCAACTAAATTTGCAATGAAGGTAACCGTATTTGTTAAATGTGAAATCACATTACTACTGAATGAAAAAGCAGCGAGATTCTGTTTGAATTTGTCGTGAATTTTGTCTCTATAATCATATGTGAGATTGCAATATTGAATGTGAAATCACATTGCTACTAAATGAAAACGGGCCAGGATTCTCTGCTGAACACATGCATTGAATGTTGACTCTATAGTCATATGTGAAATCGCAAACCAAAGCGAAAAATGATATTAAAAAGTGTATTTGTATAAGTATCTTTACATTACACATAGACATTGTATAAAGGCATTATTTTGATAAATGCGTGATTTGTATTGAACTGAAATGGAATAGAGAACTGTATAGAAGCACTAAGCATGAAAATGCTTAGCGTATTATTTTATCAATGCGCATGTACCGAGTGATAGATAATGATTGAAAGCGAACCTAAGGTCGAAGAGCTCAGAGTCATTCAAAAAGTTCACGGAGTATGCTCCATCATGCATCCTCCTCAACACAGCATGACATTGTTTGTAAACAAAGGTTCAACTCAATTTTTTGTACCTATATCTAAATACGATTTTGGATATTATGTTGTAAATGGCATAAAATGCCATTTTTGATTAAATGCTTATTTTGTAAAGGAATTGCATTGAATTTGTAAATGTTTATGGACTTACTTATGTGCTCGCTTCCGCAAATATTTGAGAACGAAAATGTTTATATTAATGAAATGTATTTGATAAATGGCTTCGGTCGGGCGTCCCCGGGTTTTGGTTCAGATCTGCCAATCAAGTCGGGCCAGGCTCGGGGGTCGCTACACTATAGTGGTGTCAGAGCCTAAGTTTAAGCGTTTCTGGAAAAAGGCCATAAACGATTTTGTAAAAGGATTTTGAAAATGGTATTTGACATACATTGCATTTGCTTATAAAGGATGACATGACTCTGACACGGATCTTGTTGGTCTTAATAGGATAAGCATGGACGGTTTAGCTCCCCTTAGGGTCGAGGATGACGGAATCACCCCAGACAATCTGCCAGTGTGGCGATACAGTGGGCAAGCGTCCTTCTCCTCGATGAATGACAGGAACCTGCGTAGGAGGTGTATTGATATCCTCAGGTAGATAGCTCGACAACTGCAACGAGCGGCCTGACCGGCTACGATTACTACTCGGTGGTCAGCCATCGAGAGCGGATGTAAGGTATCGACCAATATATTTTATGGGAAAGAAAGAAGATGAGCCTTCAATGGCAAAGAATTCGCTCGAGAGAACCGAGCCAATGCTTATGCAAATACATTGCACATCGGAAGAAGTAGATGTGCCACCTCCTCTTTTACGGGATGAGGCTTATCGGTGGTGGGTTTCCGTGACCAGGACCACACCACCAGAGAGAGATACATGGAGGTTCTTCTTGGATGAGTTCAAGAAGCATTATGTGGGTTGCATCTATTTAAACAATATGCGATGAGAGTTTCATAATCTGAAGCAAAGACAGATGAGTGTGATCGAATATCAAAGAGAATTCATTCGATTGGTGAGTGTCTCAGAGATACTAGTGTCTGAAGGAAAGATATCGTCAAGTTTGAAGTTGTCTCAGCAATGCCTCCACAGGCCCATATCCTGCACGAGAAAGGGGGAGGGACGCCACCCTTTTTGAGAGGAGAGGAGGAGGAGAGAGAGAGGAGGAGGGCGGCCGCCGCGGGGTTTCTTGGGGTTGTGGAGTGTGGGTGGATGTGGAGGAGGTAAAGAAAGGGAGAATGACGAGAAAGAAGAAGACGGGGTAAGAAAAAGCTGGTCGGTCAAGTGCTTATCTGACAACGAGTAAAAATTGAGGACCATAGGGTTCTAATGTCGACCTACGGCTCGGACTATCGATAGTAAGAATATTCCGACAGCCGGTTGCAGAAGTGCACAAGGAGGTGCTTCTAAAGGAGGACAAGTTGTCCTACGTTGTCCTCATTGTGGAAGAAAGCCTGAGGGAGAGTGTAGGAGATTGGCCCCAGTGCTTGTTTGGTTTGTGGATCTAATAGGCACAAGGTGAAGGCGTTCTAGGCACGTTCCTTCCCGGCACCCCAAATAGGGGCGATGTTTCGATGGTGAAGAGCCAACAAGAGTGTTGCATCACCGAGGTGTTAGAAGCGGGACCACCGGACTATGGGAAGGCAGGGATGCTCGTGCTCCAGCTAGAGCATAAGCGATGAAAGCGATGGAAGATCTGATTGAATGTGATCATTGGTAATTTTACTATCTTTGATGCATTGTTCATGCTTTGATAGATCGGGATCAGCACATTGCATTTATTTGTCGCGACATACCAACAACTAATTCAGGTGGTAAGGTATGACATCTTGGTGACGAACCAGCTCGGGCATAGTTTATTATGAATAAAGTATATAGGGTGTCTGTCGAGAATAGAGAATATGAACTGGGAGACTTGATGAGGTTATCCTTCGAGAGAATTTGATGTGATATTGGGGATGGAGATTTGGTTATCCAGAACGCAATGATGATCGGTTAGCTAGAGATGAAAAGAGTATTTAAGAACGCCGAATGAGGATGAAGTAAATTTCATCGACGAGAGGTCAAACCACCTCTCTAATGTGATATCCGCATCCACTGCTAGAACAATGGTACATAAAGGATGTGAAGCCTATTTGGCTTATGTGATTGAAACGGAAAATCTGAGGCTAGTGTATCGATCTCCTATAGTTAGTGACCTTCGGACATGTTTCTAGAAGAGTTAAGTTGCCTCCTGAGAGGGAGATTGAGTTTGCTCTCGACGTTGTACCAAGTGTCACAAGCATCCATTACACCACCCAGGAATGGCTCTGAGTGGGCTAAAGGTGAAGAGTGCGGTTGCAAGGCTGTTAGAAAAGGGATTTATTCGTCAGTGTATCACCATGGGGAGCTCCCATGCTTTTTGTTAAGAAGAAAGATGGTACACTTCGACTATGTATTGATTATAGACAATTGAACAAGTTGATAGTAAAGAACAAGTATCCGTTACCCAAGATTGATGATTTGTTCGACCAACTGAAAGGTGCAAGTATCTTTTTGAAGATAGATTTGCGTTCTGGGTATCATCGGTTGAGAATTAAAGATGTGGATGTGCATAAAACTGCGTTTAGAACACAATATGGACATTATAAGTTCCTTGTAATGCCGTTTGGTTTGACAAATGCTCCAGCGGCTTTCATGGACCTAATGAATCTGTTTTAAAACACATATTGGATCGAGTTTGTCGTAGTGTTCATAAACTGACATTCTTGTGTATTCAAATATTAGGAAAATCACGACACACACCTTGGGTAGTATTAGAGACTTTAAGAAGACGGGTTGTATCGAGCGAGCAAAGTGTTAGTTTGGTTGAATGAAGTGTCCTTTCTTGGGCACATTGTATCGAAAGAAGGAATCCGAGTGGATCCAAAGAAAATAGAAGTGGTTGTTGAATAGAAGCCGCCAAGAAATGTTATAGAAGTTCGTAGTTTCCTGGTATTGGCAGGTTACTACAGAAGATTCGTTAAGGGGTTTTTTATGACTATAACCCCGATGATGAGATTGCTCTAGAAAAATGTAAAGTATGAATGGAGTAAAAAATGTCAAAGAAGTTTTGACAAGTTGAAAGCATTCTTAACCGAGGCTCCAGTTCTTACTCAGCTGACTTGCGGTAAAGAATATGTGATCTTTAATGATGCTTCACTAAATGGACTTGGATGTGTCCTAATGCAAGAGGGTAAAGTGGTAGCCTATGCTTCAAGACAGTTGAAGCCATAGAAGAACTACCCCACACATGATTTGATTAGCCTTGATTGTATTTGCGTGAAAATTTGGAGATTTATTATTTGTATGGAGAAAAGTGTTTCATACGTCGTAAGAGTCTTAAGTATTTTCCCTCATGGCGAGGCTTAATTTGAGACGGCGTGAATGGATGGAGTTGATAAAGAGTTATATTTGTATGATTGACTATCGCGGGAAGAAGCCAAGCGTAGTAAGCGGTGCTGAGCAAAGAAATTCGTTGCAAGCGGCCCGAGCATTGAATGCCCATTCGTCATTATCAGACGATGGTACCATAGTGGCAGAATTGATAGCGAGACCAGATATGTTAAACCGAGTGCTTGAGGCATAAAAGAATGATGAGGAAATTTCTGCCATAGTAAGTCAAATTGGAAATGGTAAAGAAAACGAGTTTATAGTGAATGAAAATGGAGTTTTGTATTATAAAGATTAGGTTTGTGTACCCAATGATAATGATTTGAGGAAAGCCATACTTGAAGAGGCACATAGTGGATCTTTGACTATACATCCAGGTAGCACAAAGATGTATCAAGATTTGAAAACATTCGCGGTCCGTAATGAAAGAGATGTTTCGTAATTCATGACCAAGTGTTTAGTGTCAAAGAGCGAAAGTGTAGCATTAGGTTCCTTCGATTATTGCGTACTTATCAATACCGGGATGAAATGGAACCGAATCACTATGGATTTTGTGTCAGCTACCATCGATAGGAGGAATCATGACTCAGCCTTTGGGTCAGAAGGACTGACACAAGTCATCTCACTTCCTACCTGAGAACGATCATTTGTCTGGGTAAGCTGAAGGTAGTTGTACATCAAGGAAATAGTTCATTTGCATGGGATTCCAATATCCATTATTTTAGACCGAGATCCGAGGTTTACCTCGAGATTTTAGGAAAAATTGCAAGAGGCTTCAGGCACTCGATTAAATTTCAGCACAACGTTCCACCCGCAGACGGATGGACAATCAAAAAGAGTGATCTAGATTCTAGAAGATATGTTAAGGAGTTGTGTGATCGACTATGAGGGTAGTTGGGATCGACAATACCTTTAGTTGAATTCTCAGGTACACAACGCAATCAAGTATTGGAATGGTAAGCACGAGGCATTATATGGAAGAAAATGTAGAACGTCGTTGTTTTGGACAAAATTTAGCGAAAAGAAAGTGATTGGCCCCAACTTGATACAAGAGATCAAGAAAAGTGAAAAGGTTTGTAGAGAGATCGGAAGGGCCACCGATAGACATAATCATATGCCGCATGAAAAGAAAAGATATCCGATATGATCGACAAAAGTGTTTTTGAAAGATCTCCTGAAAGAAGGTGGTGAGATTTGTAAAGGATGTCTGAGCCCTAGATTCATTAGTCCAGGCGAGGTGATCAAAAAGGGGTCCATAAAGTGGGCATACCGCTTGACACATTACTCCAATTGGAAAAGATCCATAATGTTTTCCATGTCGATGTTGAGGAGGTATAGATCGGACCCATCGCACATAGTCTCTTCGGAGACAATTGAGCTGAGACCGGATTTAACGTATGAAGAAGAGCCAGTGGAGATCTTGGCCCTGAAGTGAAAGACCTGAACAAGAAGACTTCGTAGGTTAAGGTGTCAGGAGAAACACAAGACCGAAGAAGCCACTTGGGAAAGTGAAGAAACGATGTGACAACAATATCCGAAACTGTTTAATGAAGGTAATTTCAAGGTCGAAATTTTCTTAAGTGGGGGAGAGTTGTAACGCCCCAAAAATACCCTTGAATTTCTATAATAATTTTATTGTATATTTCGGTAGCAATGACAAATATATCTAGAATTGATAACGAAAGCAAAGAATGAATGAGTATATATTGAACATTATATGCTAAAATGAGAAATTGATTAAACCTTAAATAAACCTATGAAAATAGTATACTGGAATTTTGTAAAATGAGGACCTACAATATTCACTGAGAAAATGTTCGTGTTTAAGTGCAAATAGAAGTAATATATGTGCTATAAGGTAAATTAAGGCAACATAAACTAAAAATGGGTTTTGATGTGCCAAACATGGCCTCTGGTAGTGGTAAGTGATATTAGACCACATTTGGTATTAGAATGCCTATTTCTGGAAAGCAAAACGTTTGGGAGACAAGAGAGAGAGAAGAGCTAAATGAGTAGATATCAAGGTTTTCTGGGTGGGGAGATCATTTCATTTCTGGTTTCCAAGTGATCAAGGAGGAAGAAGGAAGCTATGACAAAGAGTTTCAAAGGGATTTAAGGTAAGAACCAAACCTTAGAAAGTTGTATTTGATGTTCAAGTTAGAAAACCCTACTCCATCCACGTGGTTTTGCTTATAGTCAAGTTTGGGATGACTTTAGAATGTTATTGGGAGTGATTCCCATGAATTGTTTTGGGTTTTTTAGGATTTTTGGAGAAGAATCGCAAAAGTGAAAAGTGGGAAAAATCTAGGCTAAACAGGCTCCTATGCCGCAGCGTGGGATGCCTCGCCGCAGCGTGGGATGCCTCGCCGCAGCAAGGCCGAGGGACCAAAATGGCACCCCTCGGGTATGCCATGGGATAGCAATGCTACACCACTCAAGAAAAGGCCTATCGCTACTCGCGACATAGCTAATGGCTCACAAAGTGGAACAAATTTCGATTTTTGTTTCGAACACCGCTGTATTCTTACACCGATAGTTTAAGGACCCTAATAAATTATTAACTGGGGTTCAAATAAGAATAAAATTATGAAAATCGTGATCAGATTCACAGCTTTCGCCGTTTAGTACGATTAATTGTTCAACCACTAAGAGTGGAGAATTTGTATTTGACTAGGTGCAGGTGAAGACGACAACTTGACCTAGGACTAGTATTGAAAGAGAAAAGGGATCGATAAATTGGTCTATTCTCTGTGACTCAATTCCCATTTCAAGTTCTATTTGTGAAATATACATATATTGGTTTGAATTGTTAGTATTCGAAATGTTTGTCAAATATCTGCATGTGCACGTGTATTTGAACTATAAGTGAATTTACTACATGTGAGAAAATTGATTTGAAATATATTATTGAATGACCAACATGACGGATTCGCACCAACCTAATTGGCCATGAAGGTAACCGTATTTGTTCAATGTGAAATCACATTACTACTGAATGACAAACAGGGCGGATTCACCAACTAAATTCGTCGTGAATGCTAATCTCTATAATCATATGTGAGATTGCAATATTGAATGTGAAATCACATTGCTACTGAATGAAAAACAGGACAGGATTCACCAACTAAACCTGTCGTGAATGTTGACTCTATAGTCATATGTGAAATCTCAAACCGGTGTTTAAAATGATATTAAAAGTGTGTATTTGTATAAGTATCTTTTACATTACACATAGACATTGTATAAAGGCATTATTTTGATAAATGCATGATCTGGGATGAATCGAAATGGAATAGAGAATTAGATAGAACCACTAAGCATGAAAATGCTTAGCGCATTGCTTTATCAACGCCGTTATGCATCGAAACGATAGATAGTGATTTGAAATGACCTGGGTCGATGGAGCACATACCATTCGTAAAGTTCACAGAGTATTCTCCGTCAAATGCATCCTCACCATTTTTGAGCATGACATTGTTTTATAAACAAAAGGAGTTCAACTCTGAAATTATTTTCTTTTGTACCTATATCTAAATACAATTTTGCATATTATGTTGTAAACGACATAAAATGCCATTTTTGGTTAAATGCATATTTTGTAAAGGAATTGCATTGAATTTGTAAATGTTTATGGGCTTACCCCAAATTGAAATCACTTCCACAAATATTCTAGAATTTAAAACGCTTATGGCCAATGAAATGTATTTGATAAATGGCCTTAGGCATCTACGGGTTCGGTTGAATCAGCGTCGGAGTCGGGCCGGGCTCGGGGAATCAGCTACATGGGGGTTGTTTTATGTCAGCGAAAGAACAAAGTGTTTCATGCCATATACTATGCTAGCAAGACTCTAAATGAGGCACAATTGATTTGTGCTACCACTAAGAAAGAGTTGCTAGCGATAGTCTTTGCATTTGACAAGTTATGGCCTTACTTGATTGGTAATAAGGTCATAGTCTTTACGAATCATTCAACTATAAAATATCTAATGATGAAGAAGGATGACAAGCTTCACCTTATAAGATGGGTTCTTCTATTGCAAGAATTTAATGTCGAGATAAAAGATAAGAAGGGATCATAAAACTTAGTAGCAGACCACCTCTCAAGGTTAGAATTGTCGGAAAATGAAGCTTCCCTACTGCACATCCATGATAGCTTTCTGGACGATCAATTGCTAGTCTTGTCCCATACTGATTAGTCTCCATGGTTTGCAGACATCGTGAGCTACCTAGCTGTCGGAATCATTCCTTTGGACTTAACTTCTCAACAAAAGAAAAGGTTATGTACTGAATTGAGACATTATTTCTGGGAGGATCCCATTCTCTATAGGCATTGTGTTGATCAAACGATTAGAAGATGTATCTTGTATCCTTCTTCATTTTCATTATTTGGAGTGCGGTGGTCACTTTAGTGGATAAAGAACAACTGCAAAGGTGTTGAAATCAGGATTTTATTAGCCTACCTTATTCAAGGATGCACACTCATTTGTGAAAACTTGTGATAGATGCCAAAGAATAGGAATTATTTCAAGCAAGAGGAAATGCCCTTGAATTCAATCTTGGAAATAGAATTGTTTGATGTTTGGGGTATTGATTTCATGGGCCCATTTCCTTCATCTTGTGGCAACAAATACATACTCTTAGCGGTGGATTATGTGTCCAAGTGGGTGGAAGCTATCCCCACTACTACTTGAGATGCCAAGGCAGTGCTTAAATTTCTCTGCAAGCACATCTTCTCATGGTTTGGAACTTCTATGTCAATTGTGAGTGATGAAGGGATGCACTTGTGCAATAAGTTGATTGAATCACTTTTTTGTAAGACACCACACAGCTCTCACTTAACATCCACAATGTAATGGCCAAGTTGAAATTTCTAACCGGGAAATCAAAAAGATCTTGGAGAAAATTGTGAATGTATCACAGAGAAAAGTTAATTAAACCAAAATATGGATGATGGACTTTAGGAGTACCAAATAGTTTTCAAAACACCAATAGGGACCTCTCCTTATAGGTTAGTCTTTGGGAAAGCATGTCATCTTTTTGTAAAGCTTGAGCATCAAGCCTATTGGGCAACAAGGAAATTGAATATGGACTTCCAAATGGTAGGAGAGAAGAGGTTGTTACAACTCAATGAACTTGATGAATTCTAGCATGACACCCAAAATTTACAAGGAAAGAACCAAGGCATGGCATGACAAGAACATAATAAGAAAAGAGTTTCAACCAAGACAATGAGTAATTCTTTTCACAAGGAAAGAACCAAGGCATGGCATGACAAGCACATAATAAGAAAAGAGTTTCAACCGGGACAACAAGTACTTCTCTTCAATTCAAGGTTGAAGTTGTTTCCAGAAAACTCAAACCAAGATGGTCCGAACCCCTTGTTTTTACTCAAGTGTTCCCCTATTGAAGAATGGAATTGTCACATTTGGAGAAGGGAAATTTCAAAGTCAATGGACAAAGATTGAAGCCGTATTTTGGTGGAGATGTTGAGAAGAGAAAAGCAATCACCATTTTGAAGATGCCATGAGGAATATATAGAAAGTTTGAGTATTTGTTCCATCATTGCCCGAGTGTGTGCAACAACAAATGTCGGGGAAGTCGAGCTACCAACGTTAAACAAAACGCTTCTTAGGAGACAACCCAAGCTTTGTGAGGATCCATTTTCTTTCTTTTCTTTCCTTTCTTTTTCTTTCATTTCGGTTCCATGATTCTAGGTGTGTTTGATGTGTTTGTTTGAATGTGTTTAAGTTTCAGGTTTCAAAAGAGTTACAAGAGATGATTTTTTATTAAGTCCAACGAACTAAAGAAGAATTGTGAATGGATGAGCTTTGAATGTTATATGAGGAGTTTTGAAGGTCAATGATGAGTTTAGGGGAACGTGAGCGTCATAAAGTAATCCATCTTGTTCTCGGATGTTTTCAAATGGTAAATATTAATGGTTGAAGTGAAATACATGTGCCTATGTAGTTTTAGATGCAATCGAATGGTCTTGCAAGGCAAAAGAAACAAATTCTCATAAATTCATTCATTTGTTATGACAAAGCCCTACATCCATTTCCATCATTTATGGTATGTCGCGACAAAGACCCTCTTTGTTGTGACAAAGCCATTTAGCCTTAGACAACCCTTATGGCATCATTTTTGGGAACAAGCTATTGCTTCCACCTATTTGGATACATAATCCATAGCTAGGAGAATGTATATATCACCAAATGATGGAGGGAAGGGTCCACGTGATCTATTCCCCAAACATAAAAATGCACTTTACAAAATTCCTTGCAAGGGCATCTCATTTCTTCTACTTATGTTGCCCATTCTCTGACAAGCATCACAATGTTTTACCCATTCAAAACAATCTTTGAATAAGTTAGGCCAATAAAAACCTGATTGGAGAATTTTTTGGGCTATCTTGTCTCCTGCAAAGTATCCTCCATATGGTGATACATGACATTTCTCCACAATGCCACCTTATTATGTTTCTGAAACACATCTCCTTATGATCATATCTACTCCTCTTCTATATAGTAGTGGGTCATCCCAGATATAAAATCTGCAATTAGTTCTCAATTTTCTTCTCTGCTGGTAGCTAAATTCAGGTGGCATCAAATAATTGACAATATCAGCATACCAGGGTGTTGGAACTGACAACAAAAAGAGCTGCTCATTAGGAAAAAATTTTGCTATTTCATTTCCTTTTTCTTTCCCAACATTCATTTCCAATCTAGACAAGTGATTAGCTATTACATTGTCACTACCCTTCTTATCTTTGATCACAAGATCAAATTCCTGTAGCAGCAATACCCATCTGATTAGTCTTGGTTTGGCCTCCTTCTTTGCCATTGGATATCTTATTGCAGCATGATCAGTGTGTATTATAACATAGGATCCCAATATATAAGGCCTAAATTTCTCACAAGCAAACACCATTGCTGGCATCTCCTTTTCTGTGGTGGAGTAGTTCTTTTGTCCTCATTAAAGGTTTTGCTGGCATAGTATATGGCCTTGAATATCTTTTCAGTTCTTTATCCCAATACATCTCACATTGCATAATCATTGACATCACACATAATCTCAAAATCATTGTTGCAATCAGGTGTTAACATGATGGGAGATGTCACTAATCTGGATTTAATCTCCTCCGTCACAAATCGCGCCAGTTCATCAAAATAAAATTTTGCATCTTTTTTCGATGGTCACACCTGATGGTTTGGAGATTTGCTTTATGAATCATACGTAAAACCAGCATGTCGAGAAGCTTCTTATCCCCTTGGCCGATTGTAGGTGGCACGAGAGTTTTATAACATTGGCTTTGCTTGGTCTGCTTCAATCGACCCAACGCAAATCTTGTGTCCCCGAATACCTTATGTTACCATAAAATAGCATTTCACCCAATTCAAAGCTAGATTTTGGTCTTGACACCTTTGAAGTACTGTTTCTAAATTTTTCAGACAATGCTCAAAATTGGATCCATATATTGAGAAGTCATCCATAAAGATCTCCATAGCCTCTTCCACCGTCGAAACATAGACATTATCATGCTTTGAAGGTGGCGGGAGCGTTACGTAGTCAGGCATCCATCACGGCGAGTGTCATTAGAACATGTAAATGTAGTTTTCTTCGATCCTCTGGAAATTTGTGCAATCTAGTTGTAACCAAAATATCCATCGAGAAAATAATGGGGTAATCATATAACTGTCTAGCATTTGGTCAATGAAAGGTAGAGGATAATGATCCTTTCTGGTAGTAGTGTTTAGTTTTCTGTAGTCTATACACACTCTCCATCATGTCACTGTTCTCATAGGAATCAATTCATTCTTCTCATTTCTTATCACAGTGAACCCTCCCTTCTTTGGAACTACATGAACTGGGCTCACCTAAGGGTTGTTTGAGATTGCATAGATGAAGCCTGCATTTAGCTATTTCAATACTTCTTTTCTGACTTCTTCTTTCATTACTGAATTCAGCCTTCTTTGATGTTCTATAGAGGCTTTAGCATTCTCCTCCATCAGAATCTTGTGCATGCAGATAGAAGGATGATTCCTTTCAAATCTTCTACAGACCAAGCTATTGCTTCCTTATATTTTAAAGAGTCTCGGTAGTTTTGTTCTTATTTCAGTCGATTAAATTTGAAATGATGATTGGCTTTCCTTTTAAGTTGCAGAAAGAATATTTCAAATGTTCGAAGTAATTCCTTGAGAATTAAGCCTTACAGACTTGTGTTTCTTGGCGCAGCTATTCTTTTTGTAACTCTTTGAGTTTTACGCATTATTTTTCTTCAACAACACGATCTTTGCCTTGTTTAATTTAACATTAGAGATTAGAAATTAAATTTCAAGATATAAGACAAAATTCTTCTCATTCTCATTTATTGGTTGGAAATTACAATATTTCTTCTTTTCGAGCAGGTTGGGAATTTCATTTCTGATCTCACATTCATCACTTAGTTTAGAGAATTTGTTTCAAGCTGTGATTGAGATTGAAGTGCCTTCCTTCATCTCAACCTAGGTTGATTCTCATTTCTTCACATCAATCAAAGTTGCTCCTGTTGCTAAGAAACGTCTTCCTAACAGCAGTGGAACTTGTTTGTCTTCTTGACGGGCTATTAGGGAGTGTGTAAAAGTTGGTAAAAGTGCAGGCCCGTGCGCGCAAGTATACACGTCGAGTTAACATAGTGTAGTGGTGAGTCAAGTGTCGTTCCCACGAAGAGAAGCGTGCTAAGTACTGATCTAGTGCCCTGGACAATATTTGGATCCAGTCCTATAGTGAATTATGAATAAATAAACTAAATTAAGAAAAAAACCTAATCTTAGAGTTTCTACTTAAGGTAATGATGAGAAAACCTAGGGTTTTGCCTTCGCCTACCGCACCTAATGAATTTCACCTAAACAGTGCATTTATTTAATATTCATATGATTTATGTTAGTGGGTTGATCGTGCCCACAAGCTATTCTCTCTCGAGATATAACTGCCTATCTCGCTAGCGGGGTGTATTGCATCTCTGCTTCGACCCCTCGACTCTGGGATGCATGAATGTGTAAACCAAGTATTGTTTTACCCATTTCCCTATGAGTCATCTTCTCTCGATATTAGACTCCTAGCATTAGCATGCCATAATTGGCCAAATAATAGCATGTGATTAAATTCAGGAGTAAAACAACCATAGAAATTCATATAGATATTAAATAAAACCAATTAAAGTATTAATCCATTAGTTCATAGTGATTTTCATTACAAACTAAAAGATTTCCAGCATCACACGAATTAGAGGAAGAAATACAAAATAAGTCGTCTTCGCGATCTCCCGACTCCGTCTTCACCGATCTCTTTCTATCCGTCTCTCTTTCCTTCAGTCTATCTCCACCCCCTTTTGCCTCAAAATCGCTGTCTTTTTATACCTCGGAACTCGGGCCTATCAATGGCCCAGAAAATCAGATTTTTCGAGCTCCCGTTTTGGAATGGGATATCCCGTTACGCCCTAGCAAAGGGGGCTTCGCCGCGGCAAACACGAGAAGATCTATCATCTTGCTTTCTGGTTCGTTATGGCGTAGACCCCCTTCGTCTTTGTGAAGCTGTCTGACTGTGAAGATCTCTCGATGCGTGCAGAACGATCTGCTGCACTTCTTTACCACATTTTCTGCTTTGGTTCCTTTCTTCTATTGTTAGCTTCCTTTTTTATTCCGATTTCGCCATGTTCTATGAAATATCATGGTATAGGGGAATAGCGCAATATCAGTGAATATGAATGTATGAATCATCTGGAATTAATTGATAAAAACACATAGAAATTAATCTGTAGTATATGCATGATTCCTCTGGGTCAACACCCCAAGCTTAAGCTAGCGCTTGTCCTTAAGTAAGAACCTACTCTAACTAAGACACGCAAGGATAAAGCGTAACTAACACTGACGATATGAGACTAGTACACATGATACCAGCAAGCAGGGGTCAACAAGAACCAGTTCAAAAGATCCAGGGACTACCTTGGTTGTTCAACTTTCAAGAATCTACACTGGGTTTGTAACGACCCGTACCAAATAATACAAGTTTTTAACACGTTTTACCAAGTTTGACCAACAATTAGTATGTGGTCCAAGTTGACTTTTTCATGGATGAATAATTTTGGGTTGACAAAGACACCACCTCGTAGGCCTCGTCAATACGAGTTCATAGACGGGTTGAACGTCAAAATCTGACTTACGGATAAAAAGTTATGGCCTTGAAATTGAACAACGATATTTTATCGAGTGTCAAGTCCAGTCTAGGTTTTACACAGCGACCGCAGGATCTATATAAACCTAGTTTTGTGTGCCGTAGAACCACTGGCCCCAAAACACTCATTCGACTCTAAAACCCTGAAAAATTCACCAAAGCAGAGTAGACCCGGCCCCGGGTCGTTTTGTTGCCACCCAGGCCAAACGGGTTTTGGCTAGTGGGAGGGCTATTCCGGCCATCCTTAAATACACACGCCGGTCGGGAGGAGGAGGACGGCGGCGACCTTTCTTAGGCAAAGTTTCACGACGGCCGTAGCCGAGCGGCCGGATCGGGCGTGAAGCGTGCGCGCGACGCCTGGTCATGGATTTGCTATTTGGAAACCATTCAAAGCGAGCCCATACCTCCCTCCCCATTTTTGGACCCTCTGGGCCTGTTCCCTTGGTCCTTTCCCTTTGATTCCTCACAGTTGAAAGAATGCGCGAAAACAAGTTTGGCGATGGTTGGATGAGTTTCATTTCTCTGACAACTTTGGACCAGGTAAAGTGCTAGCGTGATTCTGGTCTCTTGGGCTTTAGTTGATATAAAGTTTAGCAAATTGTGGAGCGTCGTTTGGTTAGTTTCCATTTTTGGGTCCATTTAGGGTAATTCTGAGAAGGTTGGGTGAAATTGGGCTTGACTAGTCCAAATTAGGAAAAATTGAAGATGGATTAGTGAAATTGGATATTTTTATGATTTATTGGAGGGTTCAATTTCAAAAAATTAGCCTCCGGGTAAAAAGCCCCAATTTTGGATATCGGTCACATAGGGCTGCTGTGTAATTGGACTGTCGAGTCGATTGAATAGTTCACGAGTTCTAAAGATTATTCTAAGACATTTGGGGCATCGATGTCTTTAGTTTGAATGTGGAGCCTAAATGGTATTTTATTATATTACAGGCACTCACGCTGAGCTTGGAGACGATCATGCAGGGGAGCAAGACTGAGCATCTGTAGTCTGTGAGTGGTTTATATGTTCTAAATGCTTTGGGGTATTTTATGATATATAATTGTGGTTAATTATTTTATATATATATTATTTGATCGAATGGTTGGTTATGCATAAATATAACTATCTGTTTCTATATAAACAAGTTATCATTTCATGTGAATTTTGTCAACATTTTAACTATTTGGAAATTTTACTGACTTCATGGATAAATTTGTGGTATTTAAATATCTTGGTACATGGATTGAGGTTTTAAACCACTTTGAAAATTTATTGATTTAAGAAATGGATTTTAAGATTTTATGGTTTTAAGCATGTTAAATATTGTTAAAGTTTTATGTGCTTAAAATTTGTTATGGTGAATATTTTCATTATGGTATTTCTCGATTTCGGCATGAATTAATGAATTGAAATTCATCAATATATTTGATTGAGTTGTTGAAATTAAATTTATAAATTCTTAATTTATAATACAGTATCGTTGGAAAAGTATATATGAGTAAAATGCGTGTTGGTTATAAATTGATGTACCATATATACCGGAGAGTTCGGTCGGTGGTATATTCTGAGTGCCTTTGGGTTTGCCCGCGGTGTCGTGGGTTAGTTTCACCCAACGGTTATATATTATTTCACGGTAGGTGAGAATTCGGGTTTTACCCGACGGGTTATTATCATTATTATTACCATGACACCTCTCGAGGTTGAGGGTCGTGAGGTGGGGTATTCCACGGTTTATGATGGGTATATGATATGGTACATTGTTGGGTTCTGAGTAAGCTATAATCATGTCAATATTTATGGTTAGTGTATTTTCATGATTATCTATTTTTGAGCATGAATTTCATATTGTTGGCTTAGGTATAAGTTTGGGTTTTGTGAAATGATTTTAAACGGGGAACTTAGCAAAAGAGTGGACGTGAGGCCTTGAGAAAAGGAATTTTCGAAATTAAAAACATTATTTTCCTTATAAATTATGTCACTCAAAGATTTATTATCTCACGTTTTATTGTTTAAATCCGTTTCCTAGGTCTGGGCGGTTCGTAGAAGAGAGGACCTACCTCGCGCCCGGCTTCTACATCACTCTTTTACACCTTACGGTACTGATATTCCATCTTATCTATACGTCATCTTTATTTTATTGGACTTATGTATTTTAAATTTTGTACCCTAAATTCGCAAACACTCTTAGAATGCTCTGATCTTAGTATTGAACTCATATGAGTCCTTATTATGTGTGTTTGTGGTTATGACCTACAGTAAAATAGGTTGGTTGTGGATTTAAGTTGTTGTAGATCTTTATATATATTTGAGGTATTATATTAATGCATGTGTCTACTTTCTTTCTTAAAGTGGGGTTCCATTGGATATTCCCTAGGGATTGTACAGTGGGACTTCACCTAAGCCCGAGGACCACGGAAATCTGGAAGGAGTATCGAATTGGAGTCTTGTCGGGAGTTAGTCTCGGTTGACCAAGCGGTCGCCCTATTTTAATTACTCAATAGTTTTTCCAAAAGGAGTCTAAGTCTTTTGGTTAAATTGTGATCTCGATGTATGGTTTGAGCTGCGGTACCCCAAACTTGAGTCCTAACTCGCCTATTTGGAATGGCTCGACATAGAGAAGGAAGAAACCTTTGATTTATTCACTTCAGCTTCTCCTAAGGATTAACTCTAAGACTTTGAAGAGTACTAGTACCAAGAGGTTTTAGGTGAGGGTTCTTATAAATCTGGGGATCCATTGAGGTGCTCCCACCCCGAGTTGGTTAAGGGCAGGCATTCGGTTCCTAGAACACTGACGAACTCGAGATCCTAAACTGTGGAAATCATCCATCTTCTGTCCCATGTAGCGGGCAATGAAGTCAATGGCTCTCGGCCTGTTGGCTTAGGGCATTAGGCTTTGAAAAGCCCCTCGGTATGCGAACATTAGATTGGATGATCCACTTATTATTATTATTATTATTATTATTATTATTATTATTATTATTATTATTATTATTATTATTATTATTTAAATATATATATTTGGGGCTCAAAGGCGATCCTCTTTTTCTATGGTGTCCCATCACTTAGGTGTCTAACTTCCTAAGGTTTGTAGAACTCTTGCATGGTGAGTCTGGAGTCAAAGCATACCCCGGAGATCACGTGTGTGTGTGCGTGCCTACTTCGGGAATTGATTTCTTGAGATCTAAAAGGGGCGGCCATACATGGTTATTCTCAACGTTATACAATGCAGTCCCAATTGTCAAACAACCTTGGGGTCCCCTATTTCATTGGAACACAGGTTTTCTGCGATTTTTACGACTCCCCTGTTTGTAATCATGGTCAACTAGAGCTGAGAACAATTAAAACTAAATCTGGAAGTCACCATATCATAATGTTGCCAAATGCAAATATGTTGGTACATAGGGACAAGGCTTGGTCTTTAAATATGCTAAAACACACTAAAACAACTAGAACAAGCTAACACAGTCGAAAACCTAAAATATGCAAAGATAACAAAGTAAATAGAATTAAAAATCTGATCAAAATAAGCAAAATAACTCACGAGAGCCTACCCATATACCCACACATATGCCCCAAAGCTTAAAACTAACGGTGTACTCACTAGCAAAGAAAAAAAAAGCGATACAAAGCTGAGAGATACGTCATAGAGGATCCTCACGGTGGTGAGTGGCGGGTGTGAGAGAGAGGAGAATTTGGGCGTTTGCTGCGTGATCAGGTCCTGGCTGGCTCGAATGGTGGCCATCTCCTTTGCTGTGGCGTCAGTAATACGACTTAAGGCAACCAGTGCTCCACCGAGGACTCGTCCCGATAGGCGTCGAAGCCAGGTGTGGTAAGAGCGCATGAATCCGTGCGCAACGAGATTTGGTCGGCCCGGAGGAGACACCGAGTCAGATCCTCGAATCCTTTGCCTTTGGGTGTAACAGCCGGAGCATCCACCTCGGTCTCCTCATCCGACTCATTCGGGATCCCGAACTTCTCCCTGGGTAGCGGTATCGAAAGGCACTGCTGCACCTGCTCCTCGGAGTCCAACATCGGGACCCTGGGTAGTTGGCATAGTTGAGTGATCAGGTAGAAGTGGATCCCGGTGCTCCGGTCGGCGTCGGGTGGGTCGTCAATCAACCCCATTTCGATGACATCAAGATGTCAAACTAGAAACCCTTGGTCATGAAGCATTACAAGAGGATGGTCTTCGCTGTAACTATCTTGAGATCTGATGCGAACTAATTTAACACATAGAAAATTGTACAAACCTTAGCCCGTAGGCGTGAGGACTACATCGAAAGGTGGTGAACTCGCCGGTTGATGGATGGCGCCCTCCTGTTTTTATTTTGTATGGTAGGCTCTTGCATCATGCTCTCATGGGCGTGTCGTAAA
This sequence comes from Tetrastigma voinierianum, assembly GCA_016808115.1. Taxonomy (NCBI): domain Eukaryota; kingdom Viridiplantae; phylum Streptophyta; class Magnoliopsida; order Vitales; family Vitaceae; genus Tetrastigma; species Tetrastigma voinierianum. The sequence goes on along the minus strand of JAEQBH010007744.1, from coordinate 135,660 downwards.
TAGTGCCGTACTCGCGCTACCGTCATCTGCGGGCGGTAAATACGGTTGATGGCCCAGGCCTTTGAAATCGACCCTGCCGGGACAAAGGCAGTGGTGCCAGCCTTGGAAGGGCGGGTTAGATTAAGATCTTGCACGACCCGGGCTACTGCGGGATCGGGCCCATGAGGTATGCATGACCGTGATTCTTTATGGTGAAGTTGAAACGCATTGGAGGTGGGAAAACTCATTCTTAAACAAACTGGGCCGTTGAACAAGGCTGTGGGCTTGCCGGCCTCAGAGATGAATCGCCGTGGATCGTCCAGAGGGGGAGGTGCTGCGTGCGAGGTGTAGATGAAGCGTTGTCGTTTGGCTGGGACCGATTTCCTGGGGGCCATGGTGGGTGATGTCGGCTATAGAGCAAAACCTGAGCCCAACGAAGGAAGGAGGCGAAAAATGACTGGCGGGTTGATGGAAAAATGAAACGGTAGATGGGTTTATAGTGCTCGAAATAATGCCGATCACCGCGACAAGGTCTCTTCAGTGGCGGAGAATTAATACTGCGATGTAGATACCTTCAGCTAACTGCGTGCCGAAAGTGGGAAAGGGGTTTCCAATAGTGTAGGATGCTTAGCCACGGTTATAATGTGAAACGTGAGGTGCATTACGTCTGAAGCGACCGGGACAGCCGATCGCTGCGTGCCGAGAATGTATGGACATGGGCATCTTTGGCATCCTTTAGTATCCTTAAAACAAAACAAAAAAACTTACAACCACATTAAAACCAACAAAAGCAGGAATTCTAAAACGAAAAGTAAACAAAAATCGAAAATTCTACTTGAATAATTAGCGAGGTGATCTCACTGATACTTGGCTGCCTCCCGAAGCGCTATGTTTAACGTCGTTAGAAACATTCACGCGCGCCTCCAACATTCAAAGCGTAAAACAAATAACTAAACTGATGGTGAAATGTCGCACCTTTACTGTCCTACTCCAGGCGGGCATAGGATGGTGTCCTATCTTCCTACATGAAATTCTCCTCCAAAATACGGTTTTAGTCTTTGGGAAGATGAGCTTTTATTCTGCTATCTAGTTGTTATCTCAACACTTCCATAAGGGAATACTTGCACCACTATGAATGGGCCCAACCATTTTGACTTCAATTTTCTAGGGAAGAATTTCAGCCTTGAATTGAACAACAAGACTTGTTGGCCCGGCTCAAACTCTTTCCATACAATATGCTTGTCATGCGAGCTTTAAATCTTCTCTGCCATAGATCCTCGCATTCCTCATAAAGATATTTGAGATTCATTCAGTTCATCAGTTGAAGCATCCGGCTTCTCTTCGACTACCCTTACTATCCATGTTAGAAGCTACCGATTTTCGATGCTCTGTGTTCCTGTTCAGCGGCAAATGGCAGACTTTCCCATAGACTAGTCAAAATGGCGACATACCTAACGGGGTTTTGAATGTTGTCCTGTATGCCCAAAGTGCATCATCAATCTTCTTTGACCAGTCCTTCCTTGAACTATTGGTTGTTTTCTCCAAAATGGACTTAATCTCCCGATTTGACACCTCAACCTGTCCATTTGCTTGTGGGTGATACGCGAGTGAAGTTCGATGGCGCCTCGCGCTCTTGCAAGACTTTATTAACTGGCGTTGCGCGAGAAGTGAGTACCACCATCCGTGATCAATGCTCGTGGAGGTGCACGAGCCGGTGTGAAAATGTGGGTACGGGAACTTATTGACTACCACACTAGCATCATTCGTGTGTGTCGGTATTGCCTTACCCATTTGAGCGTAGTCAATGATGAAGAATATAGGTTACTGAATGAAAAGGGAAATGCACCCATGAAGTCCATCCCCCATAAGTCAAATAACTCAACCTCTAGGATTATGCGCATAGGTGGTTCATCCTGTTTGGAAATCTTGCACAGTGCAGCGCCATTCTGGTAGTACAAGCGGTGCGCGTCCTTGATAAACTAAAGCCGGTAGGAACCTAGTGTAAGCCTTTGATGCATAGTGCCGGCGTCAAGTGTCCCCCACATGATAAGGTGTGGCGGTGAATTAGAATACTTGTTTCATCACTCGGTACACAGCCTTATCACTAATCCGCCTGATGTTTGTGAAATAGGCTTTTCCCTACATTAATGGTGCTTTAAGTGTGCAGACATAACTATTATAGCGCGGTAGCTAAATCGGTGGGGTAACCTTGGCCTGGGTAATTCATGATCGGCAAACCATGGAGCAGATCTTTGTGTGCTCCATTCTTTCAAAACATCATCTAGGAAATCATCATTTAACTTTGTAACTTCGTCTCTGGAAGCCCTTCAATCGTGACGGATGGTTTGTAACTGGAGTTCTGTTCCCCTTACATCATGATTTTCTGATTAGTTAACACCGTGAGTTTACCGTATTAGTCTCGACTGCGTCCTTTTAAGTCATTAGGTACTTAATGGCTGAGTGGTCGGTGTGCACGATTACCTTGTTCTTAGATCAAGTAGAGTATTATCAAAAGCAAAAACAATGGCGGTAACTCATTTCGGTGGTGGCGGATTGGGTGGGCATCATTCAAAGTACGGCTAGCATAGTGAATCACCTGGAATATCTGGTCTCTTTTCTGTCCCAACACTACTCCGATCGCATAGTCACTGGCATCACACATTAGCTCAAACGGAAGGTTTTAGTCTGGGCTACCACTATGGGGGCCGATACCAAATTATCTTTCAGAATTGAAAAAGCTTAAACACACTCCTCATCAAAATCAAATGGTGTCCTGAACCATTAAGTCAGACGTAAGGGCTTTTGTCGAGAGAAATCCTTTATGAGCATTCTTAATTGCATTCTAAAAAGCTCCTTATGCCCTTTATTGATGGTGGGAGTAGTTTCTCTTTTGCCTTAATCTTAGCTTTATCAAATATCTTCCTCTTTGCAAAGTTCAGTTTCAGTACTATGCCTTTGGTGATACCATAAAGTGGCATTTTTGATTGACCTGAGATTGGTCTCTTCACATCTAATAAGCCTTGACACCGGGTTTTTTAGACAGTTTGTCAAAGAGGTTCCCCAACCTTGCAGAAAGTCTTAATCATGAACACCTCAATTTGCGTCTTTTAACATCATCTGAGAATATGGCCATCATACAACATTGGAATGTGCCTGGTGCATTGCACAGCCCAAAGGGCATTCGCCTAAATGCAAATGTACATAAGGGCAAGTGAATGTCGTCTTCTCTTGATCCTTTGGGGCTATGTGATCGATTGTATCAGGAATTTTCCGTCTAAGAAGCAGGTAATATTCCATTTTCTGACTATCCAACATTTAATCAAATAAGCGGTGGAAAATGGTCTTTTGGGTAGCCTTATTCAATTTTCGAGTATTGATGCAATTCTCAACACAATGACATTACGGAGGGAGCAATATATTATTCTCTGTCTTTATCCTTTTTGTTTCCTCCACTTTTAGGCATAACACAGCCCAAACTCACCTATCCCCTTTGTCGAAATAGAATTAAATAACCCCGGCGTCTAGCCGTTTAATTTTCCTTACGGTTACTTCCTTCATTGTTAGATTGACCTCACATTGTGCTTCCAACGAAGGCTTAGCTTAGACCATCTTCTAAGCGAGGATATGATGCATATACACATAAAGGGGCGAATCCTTTAAATGCGGCTAGAAACTGACAGGCATTCTTGCTTGATCCACAGGTACCTCCTCAATAACTTATTTTCTTCTGCTGGCGTCGGAGGCGGAATAATCAGCGATAATGTAGAGGCTTCCCAGAGATAAGCATATCTCAAATATTTGGTGATGGCTTTTGTTCCATCTTGGGTGGTTGTTCGAATGATGGCACTGACGTTTGGGAAATTTCCCTTAGGGGTTCGTAGTATTTCCTTCTATTAGGTTGGAAAGAGTCCATCCATCTCACATACTCTTTGACCTCTTCTCTCAATTCTTCCGATTGACCACTATGACTAGACACTATGGCCTCCACGGTCTCTATCATGAAGCATGCATCACTCTCTGTCAGGTGTGCCACAAACCTCAAAAACAGTGAACCAACCTGGAAATCATTTGTGCTCTAGTTTAAATCTCCAGCTATCAATCATTGCCACCATAATAGCTGAAAAAGGTCTATCCAATATTATGGTATTTCTTTATCTTCTTCAATATGCAGAAACGATAAAATATCAGGAAAGATAAACATGTCTACCTTTACCAGGACGTCTTCTATCACCCCCTCCTAGGGTGTTTGGAGACACAATCAGTTAAGCTGGAATGTGATTGTAGTTGGGCAAACTACTGTCAGTGTCTGAATATGGATATGACACCAGGGTTTTATATACTAGCTCAGAAGTCATAAAAGCCCTCCAGCGGGTTCAGTGGTGCAAGGGATAGTAAAGCTACTTGGGTCTTTCAGCTTCTGTGGCAGTTTCCTCTGTAGGATGGCACTGCATTCCTTGGTGAGGTTCACTGTCTCAAAATCCGACAATCTTCTTTTCTTTGATAGTATATCCTTCATGAATTTTACGTAACTAGGCATCTGTTCTAACGCATCAGCGAATGGAATGTTGATATGTAGTTTCTTGAACACTTCCATAAACTTAGTGAATTGCTTGTCCAATTTATTCTTCCTCAATCGTTGAGGGTACAAAATTGGGACAGTAAGTTCAGTTGGGGTCAATCGATCTTTTGCCTCAGTTTCTTCTTCTGCATACTTTTTCTCTTGGGGTTGTTCCTTTTCTATCCTATCATCCTGACTAGTCTGAGTTACTTCATCGATTTCTACCTCTTTATTCTTTGAGGTGGCGGCCACTTGTCTTTTTGCTAATTCCACCGCCACTTCTCAATCACAGACAACTGCCATGTTCATTACCTTCTTGTCTCGGGTTCACCTCTGAGTTGCTAGGTAATGATCCCTGCTGCCTCTCAGTCAACAATGTGGCCATTTGACCTATTTGCACTTCTAGGTTTCTGAGTTGGGCCCCTTGATTCTACAGCTAGGTGGATTGGTTCTGTAGCTGCTGAGCCTGATTTTGTAATGTGACCTTCGTCTCATTCATAAATGTGCTATGGGAAGTCATCAAATGAGCTAAGGCTTCTTCCAAATCCATTTTTTTCTCAGATAGCGGTTGCTCGCTTGAAGTGATGGCATGCGTAGTTGTTCCTCCGACCATAATTCTAGTTGTTACGATTATTCACGGTTCCTCTCCAACCGGGCCTGAAATTACGATTCTAGGTACCTATTAAGGTATATTACCTCCATGTCCGCTGTTGTTGATTCTAGGTTCCATCTGTGCTTGCTCTACTTTTCTCTGTCCTGATTGACAATCTATAGTACCGTGTTGTCCTCCACAAGACTCGCTGATCTCCTAGGGATTATTACAGATACGCATTCACTTGTACTTAATTTGCTTCTTAGCGCCATTGTTTAGTTAATTCTTGTGCGAACAGTTCACAAATTATTAAGAACTTCTATGTACCTTCATGCTAAGGGCTTCTAGGTGTGATCAAACAGGAGGCCAGCGATTAGAATTAGTGGTGCATCTTGATCTCGCCAAGCAATACGTAGTCATTTTCATCAAAGGCACCTCCTGTTGAGGCATCACTTGATTGTCCTAGCTGAATCGGCAAACCATTATAAAGCGTGTACTTTGCATCCACCTAGTCAGCTTTGTGGGTGTGGACATCTCCTCAATGAGTGTGAGTCTCTCCCAAGCCTCGGCCAAATTCTCCCCCTCGAATTGTCTGAATGTGTTAATTCCTTGCACCAATTGTGCGATCTTTGTGTGGGAAAATTTTGGTTAGAAATTTCTACACTAGGTCATTCAGTGAGTGTGGAATCGCGGTGGTTGGAATCAGTGGTTGGCTAGTAAACCCGATGCTGTTTCGGTCGCTAAGTGACAGTGGGAATGACGTGTCGAGCTTCCTTTGTTACCCCATTATACTTGGTGTATCGGGCTGAATCATTTGGTCAGATGTGCATTCGAATTCTCACTAGGCAACCCATGAAACTATATGTTGTGGAGCATTTGCAGAGTTACTCCCTTCAGTCCGAAGTTGTTCGCTTGAATGGATGGTCTTCGTATAGCTGACTGAACAACTGTAGGTGGTAAGGCGAACTCCTCAAGTAGCATGTGCGGATTATAAAGCTATCTGGGTGTGTTTGATCTCTATAATTTTGTCCAATTTGCTCCACACATTGTTCACATTCCTTCGGAATTGCCGTATCCTCTTGATTTTGCTGTTCAGCTAGGTTACATGTACTTCCTCTGTAGTGGTCAATGTCCATTACAGTTCGGGATCGAATGGAAGTAATTCCCTACGATCTTGTCTTTGCATGCACACTAAATGCTTTCCTGCAATCACCGGTATGAAAGCGAGACCAAGTAACAGCACGGATAAAATAAGGCACAATGCCTAAAATGAAGAATAGTAATAAAAAAAGCTAGTAAATTGATCGTCTGATCTATGCCATGGTTGTCAATATTAACACTAACTTCTCCGTAGTGGCCTTAAAATTGTGAGCATTTATTAGTGGCGTGAAAAAAGTTGGTAAAAGTGCGGGCCCGTGCGCGCAAGTATACGCATCAAATTCACACAGTGTAGTGGCGAGTCAAGTGTAGTGGCGAGTCAAGTGTCGTTCCCACGAAAAGAAGCGTGCTAAGTAATGATCTAGTGCCCTGGACAATATTTGGATCCAATCCTGCAGCGAATTATGAATAAACCAACTAAATTAAGAAAAATACCTAATCTTAAAGTTTCTACTTAAGGTAATGATGAGAAAACCTAAGGTTTTGCCTTCGCCTACCGCACCTAATGGATTTCACCTAAATAGTGCATTTATTTAATATTCATATGATTTGGCATTGCGGGTTGATCATGCCTACAAGCTATTATCTCTGAGATATAGCGCTGTGCATGTATCTCGCTAGTGGGGTGTGTGCATCTGCCTTCAGCCCTCAACTCTAGATATGGATGTGTAAACCTTTAGTGCTACACACTTGGGATGGGATCTATCTCATTCACACGATTGACCAAGTGTTGTTTTACCCATGTCCCTATAGTCATCTTCTATATCGGACTCTAGCATTAGCATGCCATAATTGGCCAAATAATAGCATGTGATTAAATTCAGGAGTAAAACAACCATAGAAATTCATATAGATATTAAATAAAACCAATTAAAGTATTAATCCATAATGATGCGATTAGGGTTGAAAAACCCTAGAGAAAAAAGTTAGTTCATAGTGATTTTCATTACAAACTGAAAGATTTCCAACATCACACAAATTAGAGGAAGAAATACGAAAGAAGTCGTCTTCGCAATCTCCCGAACTTCGTCTTCACCGATCTCTCTCTATCTATCTCTCTTCCTTTAGTCTATCTCCACCCCCTTTTGCCTCGAAATCGCCGTCTTTTTATACCTAGGAACTCGGGCCCATCAATGGCCTAGAAAATCATATTTTTCGAGCTTCCATTTTGGAATGGGAGATCCTGCGTCTCGTGGCAAAGGGGGGCTTGTGGTGGCGTACCGAAGATCTATCATCCTTCAGGTTCACTCTGATTTGTAAACCTATGTTTATTAAGCCTTCATGACGAATCTCTCGCTCTGGTAGATGATCTCTTTGCACTTCTTTGCACATTTTACCTTTAGTTTTCCTTCCTTATTATTGGCTTTCCTTTTTATTCGATTGCCATGTTCTATGAAATATCATGGTATAGGGGATTAGATCAATATCAGTGAATATGAATGTGAATCATGCAAATTAAGCGATAAAAACACATAGAAATTGTCCTATAATGTATGCATGATTCACTCCGATCACTTCTCTTATGTCAATGACTACAAAGTCCACTGGGAAAATGAATTTTCTCACTTTGATCAACACATCTTCTAAAATGGCCCTTTGGGATGGCGATTTGCCTCACGCCATTTGCAAGTCATGGGCACGTGGGAGTAAGTTCCCCCAGGCTTGGTCTTTTTGCTGGGACAAAGGCATCACAGTTGATCTTTGGCTCCGAGAATCACATCGTGCTTTTCCCACATCGGCATGCCCGATTTGCGAGTGTAATAAGTTGCTGGATCTGCATTTCTCTGGTAAGAAAGTGCAGTTACCGCTGCTTGAGTTCTTTATCGGGCTCACTATTCCTTCTTCGGCAATCTTTCTTTTCCATCAATATCTTATTATCAATTTTGTAAAGGCATTTGAATCAATGCTTTTTTGAAGGGATAGTGATCTCTGTCTTCTTAAACATGTCTAAGAATCTAGAGAATTGCTCTTTAAGCTTTGCCTTAAAATCCTTTGAGGGATGGTTGGGGTTCTAAAGCCTGCCTCTTCTGCCACAATTTTCTTTTCCACATTTTCTCTGTGCCCGACTTTTAACTTCATCTTCCCTCTGCATAAAAAGTCCTTTGGGCTGCTGCTTAAAGTGTTCCCCAATGTCTGCATATTGTTCTTCCTTAGCGTCTTTCTTTTCCTTTCTTCTTTCTTCCAATTTCCTGCCACTTCTTGAAACATTATATGCAGATCCATGGATTCTTCTTGTATCCTTGAAGCAGATCATGGACTAATTCATGGATTAGGAATGGCGCCTACCTCACCTCGGAGTTTCAAGAATCATTGGTGTTGGCCTGAAATACAGTTCTATTTGCTTGGAATGCTGTTATCTCAATAAACTTTTGTTCATGTATGTTCAGAAGTCTCCTTGTTTTCCCCAGTGACCTTCGATCTGAGTTCAAATTCTGTTAGGCGCATGCCTCACTCATTGTCCACATGTTGTTGTTATACCTTGAAATTTGTTGTTGGAACCAATTTGACTTTCCTTTACGCGTGTGGTCAATCAGTGCAGGGCTACTGTGCTCCCTCCACCAGCACAGCTTTCATGGTTCCTCGGTGTTGGTGTGTGTAGTGTGTTGGCGGGTTGGGGTTAGGCTTAAGGTGTAGCTCTCTATTTGCATTGAGAGATGCTACCTCCTCAGCTGATAGGGCTCTTTGGCTGATGGCCTCAGCCTTTGTTTCTCATTCCTTCTTTTCTTTTGCTCCCACTCCATGTAGTATGCAGTCTTTTCTCTCATTGTTGATTTATTCATAGTTGCATCGGCTTTGCTTATGGTTTTTCATTGTATCTAATTCATAGACCACTTCTCCCTCGTCTATTCTTTGCTCCTTAAAGCTTGAGATGGAGCCTTGACTGCATTTAGCAGGTCTTCAAATCAATTTCATACCTCCCTCACATTTCGTCTTTTAAAGCTCCACGTTGGGGTGTCATTATACCCTTAGAGCATAATTCACTTGGCATGATAGAATATATCCATCAAGTGGTGGTTTATTCCATCCATGGGACATATTTTTTAGCAATCTCTTGAATCTCCCGTGCATTGTAGAGACTCTCCTCTTCTCACTGTAAGAACAATTCCCTTTCATCTTCTCTCCTTGGAGTTAGGCGGGAGGAAAAATGCGCTCATAAGCCTCCACCAAACTTCCCAGTGTTCATGATCCTTTAGTAGATCGAATAGTATTCTTTCACATATCTCGATGAAAAGGGAAAAGTATGAAACTTGATTGCCAGCTCACCCCGATACGACTTGGCCCATGTTGGCCATCCTCAGAATCACATATGTCATTAGGATCTTGGTGCTTTCATGGGCGGTGTTCTTTGCACCACATAGTATTCAATGTTGACTGACTTAAAATTGTTTGTTTCAATTACAGTTCTGCTCATGATGCTCCTCTTGGATAATAGGCCTCCAAAAGTTCCTCCATAGTAATGGGCTCTGTTTCTCATCTCACTTCCACATTCTGTATGCAGATATCACATAATAAGTCTCTTTGATTTTCCATATTTCTAGATTACCTTGCTTCAGTGATCCTTCTCAGATGCAGTGTTCTCTCAATTTCGGTGTCTAGAGAGCGTGGGATCACATACATTCTTCTATGCATTAAAATCTTCACAAAATAGAAACACACTAAGATCCAGGCTGAATCACAGCTGGGAAGCAGGTTATCTCCATTAGCTCATAGAAAAATGTGGTGCTTATTTAACTCTTGCTATTCAAAGCTGACATGATTTTCAAAAAAAATAATAATATCGAATGGCATCCAAATTAGTAAAATCTCTTTTGGTTGAATATTGATCTTTAAATTTATCCTTTCTATCCCGACGGTGGCGCGAAAACTTGATAGGGATGAATGATATATACAAATTTATGACACTACTACGAAAGCGGGGTATTATCCCAATCCCGGACAATCTTAAAAAACTTGGTGAGGCCAGCTTTTCATATGTATGAAAAGGTAATTTGTGTCTCTTATAAGATGACTCATTTAAAATTTGTGTGGTGCTCAATCATAGCTGTAATGACGAGTGCAGATTCGTCTGAGTAATAAAAGTGGTGTTTAAGTCCGAATATCATTCTCACAAAGACGGATGATAAATCAAAGACTAATTACCCGATATCACCAGAATCAATACTATTTGAACTCCTAATATAGTGTCAGAAGACTAAAATGTAGTCAAGTAGAAATTTTAAATGTAAGTAAAGTTTAATAAAATTGGGGTTAAGAGTTCACTAAGTAGGGCAAAACTAGGACTTGGATCAGTCTAATAATAATAATCAATTTACCACATCATTTCAATTTATAGCTGGCCATCAATTGGAAAGCGAGTTTATCAAATATACATTCGTGTGGTTAGTTTCTCCTTAACAATACTTTTCACTAATTGGACATATTCCATTTTAAATACATGATTCTAATCGGAGTTACTTGTAATATATAACCTCTTTCTAATAATTAAGTATTTTCATTTGGTACTGTGCTGGAATCTTAAGACTAAGAATTCTTGCCCACATAGACGAGGATCTTGCAAAGCCCTTTTCCAATTTGATTGACACCACATCCTAAGCTACAATGAAATTTCCCATCATAGCAGTTAGATCTCACTGCAGGAATTCAAGAGTCAATTCATCGAAAGATGAGAGAGACCTTTAGTGATTAAACGGATGCTTTATTCAGCTGTCTCAGCTTATAGTAAGTGATGATCTATCGAGTAATCCTTCAAAGTTCAGCCAATTCCCAGTATTAGTCTACCATACCCATGAGGCATACACACTCTCAGTTGCCTCCATCTATATTGTCCTCGAGGCCTCAAGAGTAGTGAGATGTGATGCCTTGCCTTGGGTACGGTACTAAATCATGAAAACAAGTAAAATTTTTAAACAATACCAATCAAATGAATTCAAAATTCTAATTAAAGCTTTCTTCCTCCTTACAACAAAATGACTATCATCGAGACCATTTCAATGAAACGACTTTCGAGCTGGTTATTCATATCAATGACTAGCGTCGGGAAAATTCTTTAAAATCATAAACAAAGCCCCAAAATAAATGAACTCCGAAACATTGGCATCCATTTAATTCAAGCATTAAATGAAAAGAAGGATTTATAAAGAAATATATTCGAGTTGCACTTAGTACAATACCTAAATCGAAAATTAAGGAAAACTAACAAAATTAAACTATCTTTTATTCATCTACTAAAATCCCTGGCAATGGCATAAGACCCGAATTTTCTAGATTTTCTGCTGACTCCCCCTTTTTCAATCAAACCAAAACTCAAAAAACTTCTCCAAAAAGCAAACTCCCGAATGAGTTTCTAACCTTAAACCAAACATAGAGATTAATTAGGGTTTTCCAAACCCCGAACTCAAATGCTCGTAAGTTAGGTTAAGCGCCTAACACCCGAGCATGTATCCATACACCTTAACCAAGAATCCATGTACTCAAATGGAGGATTCCATACATCTTACTTCCAACTAGGGACGCCAGCCCATCTTTCCAACAAATCTAGGGTTAGGATGAATTCTTAGCTAAACCCTAGAAAATGGAACCAACTAATATCCATACAAACCCATAAATCCCTAGTTTCCATACCTTTCTTCTTCTTCTTCTTCTTCTTCTTCTTCCTCCTCTACTTCTTCTCTTCTCCTCTCTTCTTCTTCACGTATTTGGCTCTCTAAAAATAGAACCAATTTGAAGCCTCTATCCTATTTGACCTTATTTACCCTTTTATTGCACTTTGGTCATAAGTTTCCTTTCAGTTTGCACTCTGGCTTACAGTTTATTCCATACTGGCATATAAATCTTATTATCTTATGACTTTTATATCCTGTTTTGACAATTTCCACTTTTGCCCTTGTGTCTTGTACAAATTCCGGGTTTCTTAGTTTTCACGTTTTGTATTTAATTTAAGAAAAATTCAAATTATGCCTACAAAATACCCTAAACATGCTAAAAACAACTAGGGTATATTTCGGGGTGTTACACTCCAAGTTCCTTGAGGCTTTAACCCATTCCCACCATACTTGGGATTCACCCTCTAACTGGAATGTAGCTAGCCTTATCCTCATGGCATTAGAGGTGATCTCCATAGCCTTGATATCTTTCGACTTGTTGAATAATGATTAAGTACCATCGAATCCCCTCTTCCCTTGTAGGTTGGAGGATGGTGCGCCTTAAATATTTGGAGGTTACTCGGCCCTCTCTGGCCCACATTTGCACTAGCCTGTGCAATAGTGGCAGCCACAGCACTCGCCTGCGCAATGGTAGTAGTCGCAGTACCAATAGCCTCCATAAAGTCTTATTGGTCAAAGGCCGGTGGTGGCTGGTTGTTGCCCCATCCACCGCCTCTACGTCCTCTTCCTCGACTTTTCATCTACACATATCAAATGTGATTGATTCATATCTTATGCAACTAAAAGTGCATGCAGGCTAATAGATACTCAAATAACCAAACCATCTATTCATTCTTTTTTCGAACCCCCAAAGTTATGTTTTCTAACCCTAGTATTCCTCTTTTCCTATATACAAGTTATCATGTATATAATTCACACAACACAAAGCAATCAGTCACATAACACAAACATGAAACACACAATGTATGCAATGGTCTAAACTCATGCCTATCAAACCTTAGGTAATCACATACCTATGTTCTAATGTACAAGTTGTGACATCAGAAATTAAATGAACTAATGACCTAGACCCATATCCATCAAGCCCTAGGTAGTTGTATACCTATGCTCTGATACCAAGCTATGATGCCCTAAAACCCGGGGGTCCCATTGACCAACCGTCAACCCGCGGAAATACCACCTTAAGTAATCGCATACCTAAGCTTTGATGCCAAACTGGTATCAAATACCTGTGGATACCGAGTAACTCGATATTACCTCATTATGTCCCATTTATCGGGATCCATTCATCCATATTTAAGTTAAAATATGTGATATTACATTTAAAACAATCCGTAAGAGCTCGATCATGACTCTCTTACCATTATTACATACCGGAACTAGATTGTTCCACAATTTTTCAAAAAAGATTTATCAAGGCCACATGTCGGTCTTCATACCATTCTTTGACCTTGATGGCGCCGCCCGCGTGTACACCACACTTTGGGGAAATGTTTTCCCGTAAAGGATGGGTACGCCCGATCAGAGAATATTTCCCTCTGAGACTCACCGCTGAATCTGCGTCTGATGGTAAGTATTTCACACATTCATTCAGTAAACATGCAATTTGACTGCGGAATCCTACGTATATGCCCATGAAATGAGATGAGACTCAATCATGTACCATGCCCCAAGTCCTTACTGAATCCTATCACATATGAGTCCTTATCGACTCCATCACACACTGCCTAAGCCCATGCTTGATAAAATCCATCATTTCTAGATTATATCCAATGATCATTTTATAAAAAAAATTTATTTGTTTTCAAACCAAAATCTTTTTAGATGTTACACCTCAATGATCATTTATATACAAAGCTCATGTGTCTTTTTATGGGTAGTGAATTTTTAGTGTCACACTACGGGCTTCTCATACCTAAACACTTTTACGACCTTTCACCCCAAGAAATATGTATAACCCGCAGTGCAGTTTCACGGGGTATTATCACTAATGCGAGCACATATATTCTTCACCATATTATTCAACCGTGTGATTCTGTTGGACTTCGTTCCACTTAACCGAGCCCACCTAATCAAACACCAAACGCAGTGTTGATTCTTCGACCATACACTCACCCATTCAATGTGATGTCCCCGTGCCTATGCAATGCAATGCGCCATTGCATGTTATATCATGCCACATGTATAATGAATGCTACATGGACAACACGATCCACACCACTATTAGGAATTGTAGTGGGCAGTCCACATCACTTATGCCCAACTTCCATACATCAATTCAATCATGTCAATATATCATGCACACATGTATCAATATCAACATACAACATGTCATTCTATGTTCAAGCAATGACACACACACAATCAAGCCATGTAATGGCCATTACTTCTCTCAGTGCATCACAGTACCAATAGATTAGAACACATATTGACATCTAGACATGTCACTCTTAGTCAAACAATGACACCATCAAACAAGTCATACTATGGCCCCGAGAAAGCCTGACCAATCACAAGCCAGACTGACAAACCAACTCCAAACAGAGCCATAAAAGCAGGCCTCACGCAGTCACAGGCTCACCTAGGCGTAGCCTACCTTTGCCTAGGCGAAGTAGTTCACCTAGGCAAGCAACACCCTCACCTAGGCCCACTAGAAAGTCCACTAATTCCATCTTCGAAGCCTTTGGCGGGCTCCCTCTTTGGCGAACACCACCTTATCTAGGCAAAGGAGCTCCTTATTCACCGGAGACCGCGTGTGTCCTTGCCTAGGCAAAGCTCGACTACTTTAAGCGAAGATGCAATGGGACTGAACATCAAGCTATTTCCACGGCCCAAAAATGGAAAATAAACCAAGTAAGAAGCATTCCCTACATCTTGGAGCGTAGAAGAAAACCTAGGAAGCCTCGTGGACACTTCCTAAACCCAAAACCTTCGATTTCCCGAACTCCTCACTTAGATCCTCGGCGAAATCCCATGTCTTTGGCACCAACGCATAGCCCTCATCGATGCGATGAACTTTTGTTATATGCCCAACGAAAACTGACCAATTGAGCTCCATAGATCGTAAAGAGAAGTTTGATGCCCTCACTTTCTCTCCCTCCTCTCTTTTTCTCTCTACGTGTGAAAACGGGAAGAAATGGGCCTTTCCTTGCCCTAATTCCCCTTTTGTCCTAACTTAACTTTAAGTTAAGGGAGTAGCCCACGTCGTGCCATGTGTCCACCCTTGCTCGAGTCCGATTTTGGCTCGAAGCGATATATTTCATCTCAGTTCAAGTTCAAATCATATTCCATGAACTTAACTCAAGTTATTTCCTAACTTCTGGTATTATCATAAAAATCTCGTCCTTGGGAGTCGCTAGACACCCGTCACCCCGAAAAATGTGAAAATCCTAACATTCTCGACCGAATAAATTCATCTGAAAACAGATGCAGACGAATCCAATGGTGAGGTTCATTTTGTCATCCGAGATCTAGAAAATTTTCAGGTTTTCAACTTGTATTGAAGCAATAAATTACTGTTTTGCCCTTTTTCAGAAAAATTCGATTTTTCTCAAGTTTTACACATTATGAAATTCCCTCGATTTCACAATGATGCCTCTATTATGCCCAATTTCACACTGTAGCTAGGGGGAATTTCCAAAGTTCACAATGCCACCTAGGAGCATTGCAAAATCGTTGAGACTTGTAAAATTATGGAAAAAATCACTTTCTTTCTATTCTTTGGTTTATTCTCATGCTATGCTCCCGAACCTTACAAAACCTATATAAATAAGATCGGAGGTATAAAAAGAGGGAGGAGGTTAATATTTGATTTTCTAAGGTTTTCATTAAGAATTAGGGTTAGGTTTACAAATTATGGATGTTTTTTAGACAAGCTTTCAATAAAGTTCGGTCTTTTATTTCCTTTTTTCTTCTCTTCTCATTTCTATTCTCTTGAAATCCCCCCTTCATGATGTGTATTAACAACACTACCATGTGGGAATAAATCTTCTTCTTGGGGGAGGCTGAGCGTAGTTTCTTTTCCAAAGGCGACACAAATAACCATAGACCGAATCTCAAAGCTATGCACTTTATTTACTAATTTTGCATTAGAAATCTTATATTAAGGGTGATTGGTGTTTGGAATTTGGTAATCCCAGTAGGTTCATCGAGTGGTCAGGAATTATCCCTTCAACGCCAACAAACGCTATCTAATCTCACAAGAAACTTAGAGAATCTTATCAAGATCTAATACACCCGTAAGTAGAACTAAGTGATATACCGTACGCCTAACTTTGAATTAACCTTAAATTCTAAAAGAGGACAACCTAGGAAGAGTTTGGGGGATCAACTATAGGCTGCTTTTTCAAGTAGATGACAAGGAAACAACAAAATCTACCGAAGTTACCTAAGGAATGAAATCGTAACAAAGCTAAATCCCAAGATCTTCTTTTTATTAATTAAATTAAATCTTTTTATTGCTAAAAATTCTATTTTTATTCCAATCACCACTACAACATCATAAAAATCGAATCTTTTCTAAAAATCAGCATTAGGCATAGATTGATAAGGTCATTAATGAAATCCTCGTCCCAAAGGACCCAATCTTGCACACTATACCTGGCAAAGAGCTACAGCTACCCAAAGATTGTTTTAGGTATTATAAATCTTTGTGTTTCCCCATTGTCAATTAAAACAACCACCTGACATGGTCAGGCCTGTGGCTATATGTCGCCCTGCCGTGAGCACTCCGCTTCTCCACCCCGTATACCAAGGTAGTGAACCCAATCAAGCCATCAATCGGGTAATCGGGGGAAGAAGCCTCAATTTCGGGGTCTCGAATTCCATTTTCCTCTTCAATGTGGGACAAATGATCCATAACAAAATTTTCAACTCATCTTTTGTCCCGAATCTCCATTTCAAACTCTAGAAGTAACAACATCCAATGAATCAAACTGGAAGTAGCATCTTTATCACCAAATAGAAAATCGCCAGCATGATTCGTGAACACTATCACCTGACCCAATGATGTATGACTTGAATTTATCACAAGAATATACCACATCTAACATCTCTTTCTCAATGGTTGTATAGTTTTCTTATGCATCATTCAAAGTGCAGCTAGCAAAGTAGATAGCTCAAAATATTCTCTCATGTTGTTGGCCCAAAATTGCCTAATTGCATAGTCATTAGCATCACACATGATTTTAGAAGGCTCATCCCAATCTGGCACTATCATAATGGGTGCTAAAATCAACATCTTTTTAATTTCCTTCAACGCTTCAAAACAAGCATCATAAAAAAAAATGTTTGCATGATTCTCAAGAAGTTTACATAATGGCCTAGAAACCTTAGAGAAATCTTTGATGAATCTTCTATAAAATCCAACATGCCCAAGAAAACTCTTTACCCCTTTCACATTCGTTAGTGGTGCAAGATTCTCTATCTTGGAAATCTTAGCTCGATCAACTTCTAATCCTTTGGATGATATGTGATAACTACTCAAAAGTGGCATTTTCAAGGGCTTAACTTTTATATCTTTCTGCCCTTTTGAGAGGTAATTACCCCTAATTAACCACTTATGTGGATTCTTGATCCTAAGAGCAAAGTAACTAATGTTTCCATCTAATTTATGCCTTTTGCAAATCTTTGAGCTTAAATAAAACACTTTGGGGAAGGATTGATGATTTCGAATTCCCGAGGATGACTCACTCAAGATTCAAGGTCATAGAAAAATGAAGGAAAGAGCTGGAATCGCCTTGAAGCCCGAAATTAGAAAAACACAAAAAAAAATGCAAAGATGAGCAAACTCCGCAATCACCAAAATGAATGCCATCTTTTTTTTTGCACTCATACGAGTGAGTGTCAAATCTAGCACTCATAAAAGTGAGAGCGAGCCAGAAATAGAAAGTCTCATATTCGATCCGATTTTCGATTCTTGCTGTTTTGAGTACCCCTTGCATCAAGGTTAAAATCAATTAGGAAACACATTAACTTGTTTTCCAAGCCTAAAACATGGATAAATAGGGGGAGACAAGATCAAAAAGAGATCATTCAAGTTTGAGATTTTATTCTTCAATTTTTTAGTTTGTTTTAGGGTTGAAAATTTTTCAGCACGATTTTTGTAAAAAAAATTTCAGTTTCATTTATGTTATTCACTTGTTCTTCTTTGTTCATGGATGTTGTGACACATCCCATGGAGGAGTAGACTTCTTCCCTAGAAAAAAAATTGAATCCAAGGCACTAACCGAAGGAGATTTAGAGAAAAAATGCTTCAGACCAAAAGTATGTTTTCTGTTTGGTGAGGATCTCCCAGATAGCTCATTTCTATAACCCCATAAGGTTGACACCCCAAAGAGAGTTGGGTGGACGCAAGCATATTCCTATTGGAGTCTCCTGCCTTCTAGAACATAGCGACTTGGTATGTTAGTCAAGCACATTGGATTGTCTTGCATCCGGTGTAGCCGAACAGATATCTCTACTTGACTAGTCAAAAGGAGATTAGGAACCTAAGGTCAGAGTGCCAAATCCCTGAGCATGCTACCCATACTGAAAGTGAGTTAGAATTTTTCCTATCTTTGCATCACCTAGGCGTGGGTCGTGAGGGTCGATCGCGCAACTCCCTCTTCTGATGACCTAGACTTTCTATACTACTTAAATTTCCCGAGGCACTGTCTATGGAACCCTAACTCCCAAGTCCTTCTTTATTTGATAAAAATCGCTTTTCACCATCTCTTCACATAAAAATTAGATTTTTAATTACTTGCTCTAATTTCCCTTTTAACTTTAACTAAGCCCAAAAGCCACGTGAATGTAAGAAAGCCCTTCCCCATGGATGACCCTAAACACCACTATGGCTATAGTAGCATTGGCTACCCCTAGCTAGGTTCCTTTAGGAATATAAATTTTTGTAAATATATAGAACAACAAAGCAACCATATTAGTTAGTTTCACGAACGATCAATGCATAGTGTCCAAGAACAATTCCCCATTGAACCATGAAATGACATTTTTCCTAATTCAAGACTAGAATTTTCTCCTTACATCTTTCTAACACCATTCCCAAATTATAAAGACAATGATCAAAGGAACAACAAAACAGCAGAAAAAAAATAATTTTATGAATACCTCCATAATATTTTCAACCAAATCAAAGAAAAATAGCCACTCATATCGTTGAATGTTATCGCGTATCAGGAAGACCAAAAGGCATACTTTTGAAAGCAAAGGTCCCATATGGACATGTAAAGGTTGTCTTCTCCTGATCCTCTAGGGCTATAACAATCTAATTATACCCCAAGTACCCATCTAAGAAACAATAGTATGCGTGTCATGCCAAACTATCAAGCATATGATAAATAAATGGAAAAGGGAAATGATTCTTCCTTGTGACCATGTTCAGCTTCCTATAATCAATACACACTTGTCATCCGATGACTATGTGAGTAGAAATCAACCCATTCTTCACAATTTTCATACCCCCTTTCTTTGGAACTATTTTACTGAATTGACCCATGAACTATCAGAAATGGTATAGATAAAATCGGTATTGAGCCATTTAAGAACTTCTTTCTTGACAACTTCTTTCATAGTGGGATTCAACCGCCTTTGATGCTCAACTGAAGGATTAGCATCATTCTTCATCAAGATTTTGTGCATGCAAATAGAGGGACTAATGCCTTTGATATCATAAATGGACCAAGCAAATGCCTTCATATTCTTTCTAAGGACCTCCAAAAGCTTTTTCTCCATATTCTCATCCAAAGCAGTAGAGACTATGACTAATTTTGTACCATCCTCACCCAAGAAAGCATAATGAAGGTGGTCAGGTAGTTCTTTAAGGACAAGCCCATCAAGTGTTTTATGCTCTTCCTCCATAACAATTGCCTCCTCATTTTCTTCAAGTGCTAAGATAGTCTCTACCACTTTTGAAATGGAAGACACATGCTCAAATTCCAATTCCTTTATAGATAGTGACTTAGCCAAAAATCTCTCTAGAGGGTCTGCTTGAATAAACTCATGTACATGTTTACAATTGACGGAAGCAAACAATCTACCGTCATGCACATCAATTTTTCATTATCTAGAAATTTCATGCTTTGGTATAGCTTGAAACGTACATGCTCATTTATGAGTACCCAAATGGTACTCAGTTTACCCCTAATCTTCATGCACTTTTGGTACTAATCTACTCTTTAAACTGAGATTTAAGTTACTAATTGCAAATATACATGCGCAAGCTCAATTTAGAGAAGAAGAAACAAATCAAGGCAAAACCAGTGCAAAAGACGTGTAGGAGCAGCTTAAAGAAGTCCTCTGGCACACCTAGGCACCAACTACAAAAAAAACTGGCGCCTAGGCACCAAATGAAGATAGAACTGACGCCTAGGCGTCAGTTGAAGACTAAGCTAGCGCCAGCAATAACCAAGACTAGTGCGTGCCAAGTGTAGACCCCAAAAAAAAAAAAAAAAAGAAGTTTTTTTTAACTATTTTATTATTATATTATTTTATTTTTTTATTTTTTTATTTTTTTTATCAAGCTTTTTTAATTTGGGGAATGAAAGAAAACATAAAAATAAAATAAATAAATAAAAAAGAAAATGAGAAAAAGACAAAAGGAGGAGATTTTTTAAAGAGGGAGTGGAGGAGTAAAACAAAGTGGGGAGAAGCAGTTATTTGAGGAGAGCATAAGGTGAAGGGGGGAGCCAAAAACAAGGGAGGAGGAAGAAGTAGAGAGGGGAAAATGTAAAAAATGCAAGGAAGAAGAGAAGAGGATAGACAGATCCGGGCGACCTGACGCCGACCTAATTCTCATCACATTTGAGTCGCATCGATCTCAAATTTTGATATAACGCTCTACTCAACACTTAGAAATCAATGATGGCTCCAGCGGGAAATTTCTAATGGTTGATTGCAGTAGCTCATAAGTTATTTTGGTATTTGAAACTGTGTGTTTAAAGATTTTGGCAGCCTCGCCGTAGTAGCCTCGTTATCATTGCTTAACCGTTAGATCCTTCTATATTTTATTATGTTGAATAATGTATAATATGATTCTTAGGTCATGAACCTGCAAAATTATATTTGTAATTCCATTTGAAAGTTATAATAGTTAGAAACCAATAGCTGCGTTTATTTCCTGTTTCACTCTCGAATGATTTTAGTGTAAGATTTGATCATTGCTTTTAACCGTCGACGTTTCTGAATTTTGGGTATGTTATGATAAGACATAGATCTGATTATGAACTGTGAAGATTGGATTTTGGAGTCCATATAGTCATATTTTAGTATGAAATAGTAGCTATATTTTCCGGGTTTTAAAGATAGAAATCGAAGTTTTTCTTCACCCGCCCAGATTTCGAGGTCCGATCCTCAGCTTTCTGCCCCTGTGTGACTTACCTGAAATTTGAGGAGAGTTTTTAACTCATAAATCTTAATTTTATGAATTGTGGAGATTAGGATTTGATTTCAAAACAGTAGTGTTTTGGTCCCGAACGCTATTCGAACTAGAGATTTTTATTTTGTTTTTAAGAAAATTTGTTTACATTTAACATATGCATTTGATTTATACTCCCTATTTAGAAATTTGCAGTTAATTTACTTAAGCCTAATAGATCAATACCGATAGCATAAACTACCTTAGGTCCAAACCCATTTACTTTAGGTCTAAAACCTATTAATCCAAGCCCAACATATTTGTGCCCACTCGTAACTTTGTCCAACCCATATTAATCCAAGCCCAACATATTTAGGCCCATCAACTTAGTTCAAACTATTAATCTAAGTTCTCATCAAATTGTTTCATTAAATTAGGCTCAACTCATACCTAGAAGCTCACCAAATTTTAAACGAACCCACCTCAAATACACATAAGTTTTAAAACGTTTTGACCAAGTTTCGACTAACAATTAGTATGTGGGCCCAAGCTATCTTTTTTCAAGGATGAAGAATTTTGGGTTGACTAAGACACCATTTTATAGCCTCGGCCTGACACAGTTCATAAGGTGACGTCAACGTTAAAATCCGACTTACTAGACAAAAGCTATGACCCTCGGGAGTTCAAAGCAGCTATTGAAGTGTTCTAAAGTGTTGTCTCAATCAATCTAGGGTTTTTAATCTAAAATAACCCTTTCTAGGCTCTATATAAACCTAGTTTTACGTACAATAGATCCCTAGCCCCAAAACACTATTTTGTGTGAAGCCCCAGTCCGTAGTCCGTTGACTACCTCACAACCTCGCGAATACAAGTGGATGCCTGTTACCCGAAGGCACTCAGTGGTAACCCAAGTGAGTCTCCTTTCTTTGTACGATGAGCTCTACCCAAATACAAAACTTATATAAACCTACATTTACTTGTCCCAAACAGTCCAATATATGCAATATATATCCAATAAGGTCACTTGGGCCCATAAACTAATACTCATAAAAACAAATATCACAACTATTCTCCAATTATCTCCCAATAATTCAATAGTTGATTACACTTTTATACAAACATATACAATGATATCTACAAGTCTAATACAAAGTATGTCCAAAACCATCAAAATCAAGAACCTGCTTCAGCTGAATTGCTCCTCGAGCGCTCCCGCACTGGAATAAGTGGGAGTCCCACGACTCAAGGAGCAGCTCAAGAGGAGAATCGCCTAAGTGGGCCTACTCACCACCTAAGCGCAGCTAATGCTCCAAAGTAAACACACACTCGGCAAATACATGATCCAGTACTTGAATGTCTACATGATCACCCTATGTCACGAGTCCTCACCACTACTCACATTCTCGCTCAAGCCACAAAGTGAGAAAATGTACCATTTTCAAAACAAAACTTTGTTCTTGAAAATATACTACCGAAATATTCTAAGAAATACTGGACTACTCCCTCCGAGGTGAATTGGTTGGTGAGTTTCTCGGTCAGCCATGGTCCCCATCGAAATGATCTGGTTGGCCCATCTCCCAACCCACTCCTCCCAGAATGATTCCGTGGAAATTCCTTCGCAACCATATCCGCTTTTATAAAATACCTCGCTCATGCACTCACACCTAATTTAGTTACTCAAGGCATATGAAAAATGCATTATGCCATTTTCAAAATCATTTACACACATGTCAATATGCATATTTTCAATCAACTATAATTACAATACCATGTAATTTAACATATCGTAAAACTTCATCACCCAATTTAGCCTCACTTGAAAGCAAACTCATAATCATCTCCCAATGTAGTTTCATATATCTCATCACAATTTAATTCCATGTAATTGTGTCATCAGACTAACACATTAAAATAATGTCTCTAACTCATCTAGTTCCACACATACCAAGCCATTCATTTCATACAATTTCTACACACAACAAATGGACAATTCTTTATCCATTTCACATAAACCCCGGACTGCTTTCTTACAATCCCAAAATAGTAAAGTGGCTCACCTGCAAATTTCACACTTCCTCTCACACCTATTCCTCTCAGTGGAACCGGCTTCATTCCCATTTCCTGCCTCCTACTCACCAAAATAGAATTTAATGCATAAATTCCAACCTAATGTACTCCACACGCTTCTAAGCCATGGATTGTCCCAATGTCCAAGGCCTTCATAATGCTCCAGTCTCCATGTTTTGGGACCGATCAACAACCCATTCCCGACATTTTTCATACCAAACATACATTTTAATGCCTAATCACCACATAAACAGCCCACTAATTTCTGGGCAGTCACGGCCAATAAAAAGAATCCCAAAGAAATTCCAACAATTCGGTCCCAAGTTTTGGGACCGATCAAACGGCCCCTCACGGCCTCAAACCAACCGAAACATCGAAAAACACTTAAAAAATGGGAATAAAACATAAGTAGGAGAAACCCTACACTCTGCGGAGCTCACAAACCCGATCCCGAGTCCACGTGTACCGTCCCGCATAACGCTTCCTTCTCGCCCGGACCGCCGACCATCGATTTGTCGCAGAATTCAGAGAGAAGGTAGGACTTCTCTCTAACCCTTCTCACCAGTTTTCAGAACCCGCAGCTTCCTCTTCAAATCACGCTTGGCTCTTCAAATGTGGGAGAGAAGCACTATTTGAGTTTTATTATTAGTGACTTAAACTTTCAAAAGAATGACTCCTTATGTCCCTTCATTTCGTATTTGATATTCTAAGACTATCTCTAGCCGGCCCATTTTCATTATTTCTCTACTCATACCACTTATGGCCTCCATAGAGTAAGATGCTATATGACTTTCTAGCCACATCGAATCCTGCTTTACTTCAAGACTAAACGCGATGCCTCGAAAAAAAGTGCCGACCCAACCGGCTCCTCGTAAAAATTCACGAATTCTGCTTTCTGTTAGTTAGATTTCGCGAGATGATTCCAATCCGTATATCATTATTTCGTATCAACCGAAACTTAGAGAATTAATTACTTGATTTTTAATCCAAATTCTGAGCAATTTTGTAAACTAAAATTACGATTTTGCCCTTATTCCAAATAAATTAAAATTTTTCGTCTTCTTATTTTGAGCTCCAAAACCCTAGAAACTCCCAAGACTGTGGAATCGAACCGGGTCATTTCGACCCATTTTGCACCAAACTGAGCCTTGTCGTTGAGGCGCTAACGGCCACCTCGCTACACCCGCCGCCGGGGTGGAGGAGCCCACCCACCCGACCGATCCCCGCCGCCAAGTTTCACCCGCGAACCACCACCGACGCGCCTGGGGGACAAAGCCGGGGCTAACGCGGCGGCGGCCACTCGGTGGGTCGCCTGATTTTCATTTTCTCCGCCATTCCAGTCGACCCATACCTCCCCCCATTTGACCCTTCAACTCATTCCCCTGTCCCTTTCGCGTATTCTCACCGCTTGAAAGATGTTGTACTTCAAAACAAATTCTCAGCCGATCGGTTGATCGAAGTCACCACCACAAAGAACCTTTGGGACCAAAGGTAAGGGTACTCGCCGTGTTCCTCGGGTCTCGGGCTTTCCGCTGATATAAAAGTTTGTAAATCTCTTGGACGCCGTTGCTAGTTTTCCATTTTGGGTCACTTTAGTGGTAATTACCGAAAATGCTCGGGACCGAAATTGGCACCAATTGGTCAAATTAGGAAAAAAATTGGAAGTTTGATTAGTGAAATCGATATTTTCAAAGCAGTTATCGTGGAAGGTTCACTTCAAAATTAGCCTCCTCCGAGTGAAAAGCCCCAATGTTGGATACCGAGTCTATAGGCACATCAGATGATTGACCATTTGAGTCCACTTAGATAGTTTCAAGTTCTAAAATTATCCTAAGTACATTCGGGGCGTCCTAATGTCTTTGGTTTAGTTAATGGAGCCTAAAATGGAATTTATTAGAGACATGTACCCACTACGAACTCGGGAGGAGACGATCCCCGCAGTGGGAGCAGATCGAGCATAATCGTAATTGGTGAGTGGTTTACATGTTTTAAATGCTTTGGGTATTATTATGATATATAATTGTGGTTAATTATTATATATATAACCTTATATTTGATTCTGAATCTTATTGATTAAAAGTGAAATATAATTATCTGCTTTTTTATATAAACAAGTTATCATTTCATGTGGATTTTTGTCAACATTTTAAATATTCGAAATTTTACCGAGTTCATGGATAAATTGGTGGTATTCAAACATTTTGGTACATGGATTGGGTTTAAAACCATTTTGAAAAGATTTAAGAAATGGATTTGAGACTTAGTGAAATGATTTGAGTAATGCGTATCGTTGAAAGGTTTATTAGTCACACGTGATGCTCCAAGCCATCCGGCTGCCGATTAGTTTCCACGGATGCTCCGTTTACCCGGTTTATTAGTTGCCACTCTGTCGTGAGGTTGGGCTTCTACTGACCGCTTACTATGGGTGTATGGTAACGGTACATCAAGTTGGTTTCGAAAGTAAGTATAACCATTTCAATATTTATGATATTGTATGTTCATGATTTTTTTTACACATGATGGTTATATATATTTTATGCTCAATTTTTGAGTGGTTGTGAATAAATTCAAAGCTATAAGGTTCTTGATAATGATGCTCTAAATTTTTTTGAAGATGGTTTCATATTGTTGACTGGGAGATAAGATCGTTTTGCGAAATGTGATTCCAACTTAACCTACAAAAGATGGATCGCGGAGGTCTCGAGAGAAGGAATTTTCAAAAAATAAAACATTATTTCTTCTTATAATTATGCCACTCACCGTAGATTTGTTATCTCACGCTGTATTGTTTTAAATTGCCTCTGTAATGCATAACCAGAGACCTACCTCGCGCCAGCCTTCTACATCACTGCTCGCCAGAGTCGGGCAGATTCTATCTTATCTATCCGCCTTTATTTCATATTTGACTTATGTATTTTCATTTGCATCCCCTAAATTCGCAAACACTCTTAGAATGCTCGATCTTAGTATTGAACTCATATGAGTCTTTATCATATGTGTGTGTTTGTGGTTATGACCCACAAAGAAGATGGCCTGGCCAGGGATTTGAGCGCCAGGATCTTATACATATATTGAGGTATTATATTAATGCAGGCTTACTTTCTTTCTTAAAGTCGGTTCCATTGACAATCCCTAGGGGTCACATGTTGGGAACTTCACTGAAGGGGCCATCCTGGGAATCTTAGGAGGGTTTGCCTGCCTGTCAATTTCCACCCAAGCTCACTACATAGGTCCAACCCATCAAATTAGGTCCAACCCATTAACTTATACTTCATCCCATACGCAGATTCATCCAATTGTGATCGAATTAGGTCCATCCATTTAGGCCCAATACATTAGTTTATGCCCCAACTCCATTTAGGCAATATCCTATAATTTAGAGGTCATCCAATTAGGTCCAATTTATTAATTTAGACCTATATTTAGAAGCCCAACATAATAGGCTCAACATATTAGAAGCCTCCAAGTTTGAATGTCACATTCCACTTTTAATTTATTCATAATTTATCATTTTCTAAAAAAAAAAAGTCTTTCAAAATCAATTTCTAAATTTCATTTTTTTCCTAATTTCAATTTCATTTTTTTATGTTTTTAATTTCTAAAACAATTTTTTTTTAATTTCAAACTGGCACCCAATTCCCTAAAGTCAATTTCCTCATGCATTTTTATTTATTTTTTTATTATTATTTTTTTTCTCTCTCATTCTTTCTTCAAGTTTTCAATTTTAAAATTGTTCAGTTTCATTTTTCAATTTCATTTTTTTTTTTAGTTTTCAATTTTTTAAATTTACAATTTCTCAATTTCAAAATTCAAAGTGTCACAAATTTCAAAATTCGAATATCCCACTTCTAATTTCAAATTTCTAAATCTCAAATCTCAAATTTATAAAATTCAAGCTTAATTTCAAAATCTCAATTCAAAATTTTAAGCTTCAAATTCATTTCCAAAATTTTAATTTAATATTTCAACCAACAACTTCAAAATTTCACTTCAAATCGCTTCAAAAATTCCAAACACTTGATTAATTCTATAGTTCCTATAAAAATGGGATCTTGTGGAGTTAATTTGTGTGACATATAAATGAGCTCGGGGTGGGGCTCACATCTCATGTATTCTTTTAACAAATACCTGAATTTAATCAGAAACTGTTCTCCAATTAAATGTGAATATTTCATATTTGTTATTACACTAACATTGTCTCCCACTAGTGCGCTTGGATACATCACCTGTGTACACATTTTTCTCATCTAATTCTCGCTTATTCATATATTTATTTATTCGTCTATTCATTTCTATATGCCTAGTACATATATTGTTATTTACTTGTTTTTGCATTCACCGATCGATTAGTCAAAAGTCGTATTTTCCTCAAACTTGTTTAGTAGAGACTGCTTATACCGGGCTTAAAGTGGGTGCTACTAGCCACTCACCGTAATTCTCCTTCCCGATGTGGTAACCCGACCAACCTAGACTTTGTTTTCCTGCATTTGTCTTTTTCATCATGAGTCATTTATGTTTTTCTTTCTATTTTGTTTTTTTCCTTTTTAAAATAAAACAGTAAATAAGTATTTACTCCAAACCGCTTTTAAATGGTTTTTCAACAACAAAAAGCTGAGTCTCTCCATTGAGTGGGGACGACGCAAAAATGCGGTCCACACCAAGGGGTACAGCCGAGACTGTCACGGTGCCTAGGCGCCATCTTAAGATCAAGCTAACATCGAGGCGTTAGCTAAGCCCAATTTCAATCCAAGGCGCCACCCTTTGTGCAGTCTCACACCTTAATGTCTCTAGAAGCCCATGAGCCCGTAGGAGGAAATAAAGGAAAATTGGAAACCACAAGTATCGAGGTGAAAAAAAGTTCAGAGAAGCGGTAAAGAGAAGAACTTGATAGGAGGAGAACGATCATGCAATCTACGACACCATTACAGATTTTTGTCCAATTCCTCTCATTTTCCTTGGATCCATGGTTGTTCTACCCTCTATGGTTTTATTTCTCTTAAATATGTTCTATGTTTAAATTCTAGGGTTTTGATGTAGCCTAAGCTACAAGACAATGGGTTGACCTTAATTTTCATGTTTGATGATGGTTGGAGTATTTTATTAAATGTTTTGTTCATTTTATTTACTTGTTAATAATTGGCCATTATTAGCATGCTTAGCTTTTGATTGAATGTCGAGAGACCACAATCATCAGGGATATGAACATGGGAAAACTATGCTATAGGGTCTTAATTTGAGATTATTTGAGAAATGAGGCCCAAAAAATTTTTTTTAACCTCAATCCAACACTTCCAAGACTATTTGATAAAAAAGATATTTTATTTGATAAAGTTCCATGTACGAGCACATGCAACAACCACAAATCATTCCCCAGAAAATACCTTTTTAATTCCCAAATCAAAAAAGCCCTAATTAAAAATAAAAAGCCCTAAGAGATTGTTACTTTCTTATCCAAAACAACCATTTGCACCAAGACCTCTAGTCGGCAAAGGAGGATTTCTGGTCGATAAGGAGGAGTTCCGATCGGCAAGGATGAGTTCTGATTTTCTATAAAAACTTCACAATTAGTTTTATTCTCTAAAACATCTCTCCCTCTTTTTCTATTTCTCTCTTTCTCCCTCTTGATCTAAGAAAGAGTTTTCCCTCAACCCATTTGATGATTAGAAGCGGATTAGAGTTTGATTTGCTTCCATTTCATTGTCTCAACTTAAATATTGAATCATTTGTTGTGGGTCTATGGTGATTATGCAAAAAAAAAATTATACTCAATGTTTATGTTTCTCATTTCTTGCAAACCCCCTTTATAGAAATCAAATTTTTTGCTGGAAAATTGATGTTTATTTATTATGTTTGATGTTTCTCAATTTACATGTTTGTCTTTTCATTAACGTTCTAGCAATTGGCATCTTCCCATGTTCGATAGAGGACAATTTATACATCAAATATCCTTCTTCTGTTTTTGAAAATAATTAATGCATTTGATTTTCAATTAATTCTTTGGCATGGATTAAAAAATTTTAATAAAGATTCTATTTGTATTCTTTTCTTTCATCTCCTTCCAAAGTTTATTTATAATGTAAACATCGATGAATATTATTCATAATCTTAATGTTAAAAATAATTAATCAATTTGATCATGACTTGCCCTGATTGAGAATATAAAGTAACTCATTTTGCAATAATTGATCTCCTATTGAACAAAATTTTAATAT
The DNA here is from genome assembly GCA_016808115.1 of Tetrastigma voinierianum. Lineage (NCBI taxonomy): Eukaryota > Viridiplantae > Streptophyta > Magnoliopsida > Vitales > Vitaceae > Tetrastigma > Tetrastigma voinierianum. Next base: position 106,079 of record JAEQBH010007744.1, on the reverse strand, counting down.
CATATTCGATAATTAATTTATTAAAATTTGAATGATAGGATTTGTCTCCATAATATATATCATAAACTCTACCAATAGTCCAATATCATGTAAAAGGGACTTTTTAATTCAACTTGATTATTACTGAATGGAAGAACTAAACCATCATCAGATAATGTAAAATTTCTTAGGTATCAGTATCACTAACACTATTTAAATAATGTTTTTAAGTGAGGTTGAGAAAATTTTAAAAAATATATTATTAAAAATATAAAATCACATATAATATTAAAAAAAAAATAGTTGATATGCAATTCTTTTAAAACTACTTTCACGAAAAATAATTTAAGGAAAAATCATGACACATGCCAGTATATTTCATTTATCCTCTTATTATTGCTATATTGGGTGGGATGAAAAGCCATATAGCAAAACATTCTAGCATACTTTCCAACATATTTTTTACTGAAAATTGATGTTTCATTTTGTTATATGCTCTGTTAATTTTTTTTTTCTATTAAACTACAAATCTTATAACTTGGGTATGAGGTACAATATATGTAAACATTTAGTACAAGCATGTTATATGTTGGGTACAACCCAAATGAACATAAGGTACAAATGGTACAAACTGATTTAAACTTGTAATCACTATACCCATAGGTACAATTTATGTAAACATTGAGTAGAATAATCTTGAATGTTGGGTACAACCCATATACACCTTAGCTAACTCAGCTTTGGAAATTATTGAAATTTGTTTTCCCTTTTGTTTTGTGTACAAATGTTTGAATATCCATGTTTTTTTTAATAGTAACAATAATTTTGATTAGGTGTTAGGGAATTGAGGTGTTGGATAATTGGTATGGAACCTAGGAAGAAACCATCATCTTCATCTCATGGGCGAGACAAGAGACCTTCTTATTCAAATGAACTTGAGAGGAGACAAAAAAAAAAAAATTCACAAACAGATGTACCAACTTTTGGTCATGAGACAGTTTTAGCTTCCCAAATTGAGCAGCTACACTTGAGGATTGATCGGTTTGAGAATAGGGCATCCTTAGATATTGCACAATTATCCAATTAGATCATTGAAATATCAACTCAGTATTCAGAGCTAATTGCCTTGATTGCTCAGTTTGCCCTCCACCATCACCACAGGCTTAAGTCCCTCGGGAAGAGTTTTCAAACATGATGTTGGACTTGTTAGTGTTATTCCATTTATGTCAATTTTGTGTAATATGGTTGGAAAGGGGTATTTTGTATTACAAATGACCATTTGGACAGTTTAATATACTAACTTGCATTATGTTTTGATTCGTACAACAGTAGGTGTACTGGAATCAACAAAATTTGTATCCTAGGATTCCTACTGTCGTAGCAAAGCTACTACAGTATAGTGGTCTAGGGTCAAACTCAAGGATGGGTTTTCTTCATGCGATGAGTCACGATTGGCCCGAAAATGGTGTTTCCACTTTGGATTCGGGTTTCTTGTAAAAGCAGTGGGTTGATGGCTTGAAGAAAGCGTAGCGTAGGAAATAAAGTGTAAAAAAGAAATCATGAGTTCCCGGACCATTGGGCTTAGGGTTCTAAGGAAAATATAATGTCCTCGGGTCCTTTTCCTCGCGTTGGGAAGGATGACCTATAGTCATTTCGAAGGCAGGATCTATGTTTAGCCATAAAGGAGCTAAACCACAAAGTTTTTTCTCTCCTGAGTATCGACATTTATTAACCATTAGTGTTTCGAAGCAGTTAAAACTGACCCTAGATCTAACCTGTAGGAGTAAATAAATGGCAACTAAGCTAGCATCAGTGGATCTAGCAATAAGTATCCTTGAGCCACTTTAAAAACACCCAAGTGCGGCCACTTAGGGTACATCCGCGGGTATTCAAACCTAGCATTGAGATGTGACATAAATGATAATAAATATGAAACGCGTTAGCTTGGGAGGACGGAGTGCTTTACCTCAAAACTTCCACCTGGTAGCCCTCCTCTTCCAAGGATGAGAGGGGTTAGTGGCGTCCTGTGGACCTACCCAGATCCACGAGATAGGCGCGACTCATTTTAAAATGGAAGGAAAAAAATGTGAAAGAAAATGTGGGTTGATTTTCGAGTTTTGGAAAATCCCGAGTCCCCCGAGGGAGGAGCGGTTTTGCTGCGGGTCGCCCTTACTTTATTTTTTATTTTAAGTGGGAAAACCCAGTAAGAACAAAAAACCGATATTCTAGTATGGAAAAAAGAGAGTGCGAAACTAGATTCTGGTCAGGGATCGGATTACCTGCTCGGGAGTACCTCATATGAGGTAGCACCCACTAAACCGGAACTCGGTCTCTACTAGTGAATTGGGTATGTAAGACATATGGGTGAATCGGATGGTCTCATAGATTTAAACATACAACTTGGATCGGACCCATTCTAATTGGTATCTAGCATGCTTAAAAGCAGTCAACGAAAGCGAAAATGAGTGCCTCACCTACGGGTCATGGCCCGCATCAAAGGTTAGTAACAAACATGCATGAGAAGCATGCATGGCACTCAAACACAAAGCATCCATGTGGGGAAATTCATTGCAAACACTAAAGCACATACTTTGTGGTCCTAACTTATTGTATAAGAGGTGGAGTCAACGTTTCGGGCATCTTTTGTTCTCAAAATTAAATATAAAGAAAAGCAAGCTAGGAGAAACCATACATTGCATCTCAGTCACTCTTGATGCTACAACTTTTTGTCTAGCTATACAAACACGTCCTATTCATCTCGAGAAGAATCGGTCTCGACAAAACCTTCAGATTATTGGTGTAACTAATCACCCTTGGACCATATAGACCACGATTCTCAAGAATCCAAAAAATGGAACCACATTAGCCAACAAGAAATAAACCCCATTTCATACCTAAATATAGCCACATTGATTTAAGGCGAATGGGGCTTTGGACTCACAAAGATCATGGGCTTCAATTAAGCGAAATCGAAGGACCATACGAAACCAACAAGTTGACCGATCTAGTTCCCCAACCCGGTTCAGCGGTTGAGAGAGAACTCCAAAATTTGTAGAACCTTCCTCAAAGATTCATGAATCCAACAAGACAAGCGGGTTCAATTCGAGCTCCGAGTAACCAAGAACCAACTCAAACAAATCAAACCACCCAAACTGCCGTTCCAGCAAACTGAACCAAATGAGCCGGCTGGTTTGGTTTCCCAACCGGTCTGGACGGTTGACAAAATATTTCAAAAATCTTCAGAACCTTCCTTACAAAGTCAGGAATCCAACAAGACAAACGGAGTTCAATTCCGATCAGTAACCAGAGCCAGCACAAACAAATCAAACCACCCAAACTGCCGTTCCAGCAAACTTAACCAAATGAGCCGGCTGGTTTGGTTTCCCAACCGGTCTGGACGGTTGAGAAAATATTTGAAAAAATGTCATAATCTTATTTAAGGAGTCAGAATCAAGCAAACGGTGATTGATTCTCATTTCGAATGGTGAGAACCAGCGAAACAAATCAAACCACCCAAACTGTACGTAACAGCGTTCCAGCAAACCAAACCAAATGGACCGGTTGGTTCGGTTTTCAACCGGTCTGGGCCGGTTGAGAAAATATTTGAAAAATTGTCATAATCTTTAAGGAGTCAGGAATCCAAAACAAACGATTGATTGATTCTCAGCTCGGATGAGTGAGAACCAACCAAAACAAATCAAACCACCCAAACTGCCGTAACAGCCGTTCCAGCAAACCAAACCAAATGGACCGGTTGGTTCAGTTTTCCAACCGTGTCTGGACGGTTGAGAAAATATTTTAAAAATTGTAAGAATCTTCTTTAAGAGTCAAGGAATCCAAAAAAAACAAAGCGGTGATTGATTCTGCTTCGGATGAAGAACCAACCAAAACAAATCAAGCTAGAAGCGCCTTTCAGCGAAACCGTTGAATGGCTCTCACGTATGAAGCGTGGCAAGTTCAAATGGTTGAGAGTAAAACCCTAAAAATTTGGTCAGAATATCCTGTATAGAATAGAGTGGAGCCGGGTTCATTCTTTCTTCACATAAAACGCTGAGCGAAACCAAGCTGCATCCGGGAAAAATCCGACGAAACGTGTGTCAGGAGCTCGGTGCGCCCCTCCAAAGGTTTCTTCCAATCTGATCTCTATGTCCTTTTATGCTAATTCCCACCTCCAGCCATCAAAGCCTCTTCATTTTTCTCTCCTTCAAGCTTTGGAAAGGGCCCTAATCAGTCTCGGAAATAGCTTCCCCATTCCTCCCTCCACCATTCCCATGCAATTTGAATCACTTAAGTTTTCGGCTTGCTTCCTCCTAAGTATCCACATGGGTTCATGGTGGGCTGTATGTAACCTAAGACAAAGACTAAAATAGACCCACAATACTTCCCGAGTCGAATTTGGAGCTTATGGGCTAGAACCATTAGGATTTGGGCTCCAATCACAAAAAAAACAGTGCTCGCTGATTTGTCCCAACTAACGGTTGAACGGATGCCAACCAGTCGAGCCGGTTGAGAAAATTATGAAATTTGGATGGGAGAATGTTCCCTGAAGAATAAAGAGACCAACAAAAAAGCGGTGCACCATTCTAAGTTTGGATGAGAGATATGATCAAAACAGGAGGAGTGCTTGCGAAAATCACTAATTGTGTTGTATACATACTACATGTCGGCCGAACCGGTCAAACCCGATTGGTCAAGCGGTTGACCAAAATTATAATTTTAACATAAACCTCCTTGGCGAATAAGGAATCCGACAAAACAAAAGCGTTGAACAATTCGAGCAAGACGAAGGAATACAATCGAAACAAGCTCCAAGTGCTCCAAATTTGACGCCACTCCATAAGCTCCGATTGAGGCTAAACCCTTGAGGCGCCACTTGCTTCCTCTGCTTACGATGCACCAATAACTAACACTGCGGTGGCCTCCGAGGAAGTGAAATACATGCGCACTCGTGGACCATATACAAGCCACTTTAGAGGCTGGAGAAAGACCAGGCCTAAAAAAGGGCCTAAATGTGGTGTTATATGAGAACAATGGGTGAGTATGACACCCATAGGATATAAATGCAAGTGCTTAGGGACAGAGTGAGGTCTACAAATATGCCCCTCTTCGGTAGAGTGAATGAGCAGTGAATCGTGGGTGCGAAGTGCAAATGATGCAAAAGTGGAAATGAACTTCTGATGAAGAACCGGATGACCAGCAATTTTGTCCCTTTACCTAGTATTGAAGGATAACGGAACAGAGTCGCTCCGATTGAAGGACTTAAAGAAAACAAGTCACGATGCCTGGGAAGATGAGTGATCTGGACATAATGTTGGAAAAGATAATGACATTCGGAGGCTATGCGGGAGGAAGATGAGATGCAGAGTAGACTCTGAAGGTCAGACGAAGCAGAAAATGTTGGATCAGGGTTGATCTGAAAAAGGTGGAATCCCGAGTCTTAGAAAGGTGGAATGGTAGTACGAGAAATGTGGGATCGGCGAGTGGGAAGGTAACATCTGGGTGGTGCAGGAAAGGTGGGATCGGCGATGCGAAATGTGGATGGCGAGTGCCGAGAAATGTGAGATGCGGGTGGTACCGAAATGCGGGATGGGGCGGGTACAGAGGAGAATGGGATGCAGGCAAGTACGGAGGGAAATGTGGGATGCGGCGAGTACCGAGAAAGGTGGGATCTGGCGAATCTACCGGAAAGGTAGGATCCGACGAGTCTGGAAATGTGGGATCGGGCGAGTCTTGGAAGGCGAAATCCGGTGATCTGGGAAGGGTAATGCGGGTGAGTCTAGAAAATGGTGGGATCGACGAGTTCAGGAAGGTGGGATGCAGGCGGTACGAGTGTGATATCGGGGCGATCTGAAGTGTGGGATCTGGGTGAAGTACCGGAAAGGTGGGATCCGACCGTGCGGAAATGTGGGATGCGAGCGAGTGCTGAAAATGGTAGGATCAGGGGCGGGATTCAGGGAAGGTGGGATCTGGGCGAGTGCCGAAATGTGGGATCAGGTGATGCGGGGAAATGTGGGATGGCGAGTGCAATGTGGGATCTGGGAGAGTACCGTGTGGGATGCGGGCGAGTCTCTTGGGAAGGTGGGATCGGTGATCTGGAAGTGTGGGATCTGGGCGAGTACCGGAAGTGATGTGGGATGCCGGGGCGTGCAGTCTTTGGATCGGCGAGGAGTGCCGGGAGTGCATCCAGGGTGAGTGGAGGAAGGTCACGATCAGAGCAAGTGTCGGAGGAGGAGTAAAATGCGGGTGAAGTGCAGAGTGTGGGATCCGGATGATCTTTGGAAGAGTAGAAATCGAGGCGATCACAGAAAATGATAGGATCGAGGCTGATGCGGGTGTGTGAAATCAGGCGTCTGGGAAGGGTAGGAAATCCGGGCGAGATGTAGAGGGCAGAAGCAAGCTAGCGAGTAAACAAACTCGGGAAAAGTGGTAGGCCTAGTATGACATCGGGGTCTGACAAGTATTTCGAATAAACCGAAATCAAACACGATCATGACAAAGAAGGGGGATGCGAATATGACAATAGAAAATGCCCTGAATGATAGCGAGAAACCAAGAACTTCATAACAAGATGGAAATAAGGAATTTATGCCTGTAGAACAATCGCACAAATGTGACCAAGAGGTGAAAGAAAAGGGTTATGCCCCCAGTCTAGAATTATCGATGCCGTATGAAATCTCATAACTACACATGTGGTCAAAAGCCGAGGCGAAAATATCACAATCATTCATTCATGAAAAATCATCCATTTCACTCCATAAAAATTGATATAGAGTATGCCCAGTGTGCACATCGATATCTGAGTGCCTTGATGAAAAAAAAAAAATAACAATAAATTTCTAAAGACCCGATCATCGAGCAGAGAGCAGAGACAACATATGGGGTGTGTGCAGTGTGCACCTTTATTAAAGTTAAACAAAGCATATCCATGAATCGACTTGACCCTTAGAAACACTTCTATTATAAAAAGAAACTTGGCGCATGTAGAGCATACTCAAACTTTGATGCCAAAACATCATAGGCAAAGTGGGCGCGGTGTACATGCGTGCGAGCGATGCCAACATGAAGGATAGGGGGTATGCCCAGGTGTGGTGATGTCAAAGCATAAAAAGCTAGCGGGCTATCCATGGTCACGACTCTGTATCGTCACGTACCCGATCATGGGCTGATGCAACAAAGCGAGATGGAGAAGCGATATGTGACCTCGATACTCCCGAACGAGACACGTCGACATCCGTACTCAATCGATGAAACGAGAACACAGTAAGTAGCAAAATGCTTGAAGCAAACACGAGAGATCTCATGGTCTCGGGGTGGTCTTGCGACTGGACCGTAATGACCCGAGGGGTGAAAGGTGAATGACATGATGGGAAACAAAGGCCCGAATACTTGATAAAATCTTGCGAGCCCTTGTGCGACGCAATGTCGAATATTAAAGGATCATGTGAGCAAGGTGACTCGACCAACATCTGAATGAACAATGTGAAATGACAAGTGAAGTGCACCAAAGGACACGTCAGCAAGAGTGAGGCGATGATCGATAAGAGTAAGAAAGAGAGCTGAAAGTGATAAGAAAATGATGAATGGATAAAGCATAAAGGAAGAAACAAGAAATTTGGGATACAAATGTGTAGTGTGGCAGTGATGACAATTTCTTCGTCCACGAGCGATCAAGTCGAAGCAAGTCACTATAAGATGGGAAATTAGTGATGCGGGGTAATGATCAGGGACTGGTGCGAGCAACGAACCTCGTACCCGATGTGTTACTAGTCCATGGAGAAAGATCGCACAATGCTCACTCGACCCTGGAGGAATAAATAAATCTCTCAGAACCTTCAAATGAATATCAAACAAACACACTTTTTTTTTTTTTTTTTGCTTTTTTTTTGTTTTGTTTTTCTTCTTTTTTTGTTTTTGTTTTGTTTTGCTTTTTTTTTTTTTTTTTTAGTCAAACCTTAGTAGGTTGAATGCCATACTAACACAATCAGCCAGAAAGAACCTCAAACCTCTAAGCCCGAATGGTCCCTCGGCACAGAATCCGGATCAAAACGGGCGGAATGAAGGTGTGACAAACCTGACTAGTAGCTCTGGGATGAGAGCATGTCATCATCACACAAAAGGAGACAAAAAGTGAACAAATAGAGATGATAAGCTAAACTCAGATAGATGGTATGAAGATGCAAAATGGAGAAGAAAAACAACAATGATGCGAGAAAGAACAAACAAAGAATGTCACAATGCTCATAATGCTTCGTATCAAATAATAAATAGAAAAGCATACGGGGGTTAGCCCCTGACCAGTCGAAAAAGTATGCAAAATTTGAATGAAAGAATGAGGCCCGTAATAATAGCGTGAGGGCTCAAGGGCTACTTGATAGGATATATCGATGTGTATGGGTTAATAGGAATATGTTACTCAAAGTGATGGCCACCCGTCCCTCCCAACCATGATCTCAGTAAAACCTCTTCGGTGATCCACATTGGTAGCTGCGTGGGCCCAGTTTCTCGTCCAGAGTCGTCTGACCAGAGTGCTTCCTCTTAGTCGGATCTCGGATGACATAAGGCCCGCTCCCGGTCGGTCCTAAGCTTTCCCTCTGAGGTAGTTGATCAATCCCCGGATGACCTTGAAGACTAGGTTGCCTTTACGAAACCACAGGCTTGACCACTTTTTCTAAATGCACGGGTCATTTTGAGCTCGTGGGCTGAACATGATCTGTGCCCTCGATCTCCTCTCATCAAAGGGTGATGCGCATGCAGATTGAAGTTTGAGGAGCCTCTCATCCCACGTCCATCACTTAGATATCATCTCCCGAAAACTTCGATGGTCTGTACTAGAGTGGAGTGCGACTCTAGTGTCATGGGTACAGGTAGCGGTCACTAGTAGTCGGCGGGGGCGTCTAAATTCGACCAAATCTTGATCAATCAAGTCCACGAATAGCATGCCTCGATCTTTGCGGCTATACGTATCATGGCTAGGCTCTCGATGATAGGCACGGTGAAGATCGGGTCCTGAATCAGGAGTGGGGTAGAAATTTGTAGTGGTAGTACGGGTGGTAGTGGAATAATCAAACCCCCTTGACCAATCTTTGAAATGCTAGGCTCGGTGGCATCAGGAGTTGTGTAAGCTTTGCCTTCGTAGGCCTCGGTGGAGGTGGTGCTCTATCTTACAGCGATGGTCTTGTACAAGGAAGTGGCCTGCGGGGTGCTGTGTGGCATATATTGGCTGTGGTAGCGGATGTAGAAAAGTAGGCCCAATGGGCTGAAAGGGTAGCTATTACTGTCTTGACCCATGCACATCATCACGGTAAGGAGTGTCAGCGTCTCACGAAAACGGAGGGTGACGTGGGGACTGTGTCTGTCATGCGGTAACGACATCTAATGAAGTGCGGGTCAGGCCGGCTGGCGCTTCCCCTTTTGAGTGCGGGGAGAAGAGTGCGCCCGTAATCCTCTAGATATGCCCTCCTCCAATGCCATAGGGCTGAACCAATGATCGAGAATGCGTACGTGGGAAGCCCGTGAGATGCACAACAAAGCGAAATTTTGAAGACTACGCGTAATCATCTTGCAGATACGATCGCTGGGGGTGCATCTATAATGCGGCACCAATCTTCTCTCTCCGGCGGGAGATGAATGAAGTGGCCAGGCTCATCCGGCCTGCTGCTGAGGGGCCTCTAACTCTCTCAGGGATACATCCGCTCACGGTATTAAAGAATCTTGTCGATAAACTCTTGTCCCAAATCAGCCACGTGTCCCTACGCCTCGAAGGGTCACAATGTGGTCTGGAAACCAGCGGTAGCGGCGCCACTCAATGACGGAGGAAAAGCATGATCATACGTACTTTCGTCCGATCTATGCCGCGCGCCAACCGGCGTTGTATAGCGCAGAAGTGGTCACGGGGCACCACATCGTGTACCTCTCGATGTGCGGCATGCGAGTTTCATTTGCGAAATTTGCCCTTTGGAAAGGTCGTCATATGCATCGACCTATAACTCCATCGAAACATGCGAGGGCGATCTGCTCAAGCTTTATCGTCACGAACTGCGAGTGTTATCAATAATCGGTCACGGGGAGTCCGCAATGAGAATGTGGCATGGTCTCGGTCGGCCATGTAGAACAAAGCTCGACTGCGGCTGATTGAACCCGATGGTAGTGGTGGAGGTGGAAGCTGTATGATCTGTTGTTATGCAGGTGAGTCAGGATAATGGTGGGATTGGTGGAGGTGGGCAGAGTATAGTCTGTTGTGCGGTGGGTCCGGATGATGGTGGTGGTGGTGGAGGTCATGCGGTAGAGTCATGCGGGGTGCTCCCGAGTGGCGATGGTTGGGCATGATGCCCGTCGATCCTACGTCGATCCCGAAATAGCATCCGGGAGATGTCATGGTATCGGTAATCTCGATAGTGGTCGACGGTGGCGTGCGGGGTCCGTATCTCTATGATTTGATGCTGCTTTCGAGTATTGTGTGGATCTGAGATCTCAACAAAGTACACCTCCCGTCCGAATCAGCTCGAGAACCAGTCGCTCTTAGTTAACAATCCTACAAAAGGAAAGGGGGCATCTCAGTCCCAGTGTCTATCAATCCGAAAATCAATCCGATAATCTGATCCCACAATGAAATCCTCACAAGGAGATGAGACGGACATGTGACATCAGCGGCTAATCGATATGAGGCCCAGCGTCGGGAGGCGAGATTACGACATGGTAATACCTTAGGGGTAAGAGCGACTGGCTAACAAAGAGAAAAGGCAAGTCTTAAGGCTAGATGACCGTACCCACAAGGATCTGCTTGGCCAGAAGTCTAATCAATAATCAATCAGCAATCATAATGACCTGCGGCCCACTTGCGTGTATCCATGAAATCTAGCTCGGTATATAGGTCTTCATTGCTCTCGGACATCAGTACGTCTCCATAGTGCTCCCATACATCGATATAGCCTTATGCCCAGACCCTATTCCAAACCCTAGCTTGGTCGAAGGAACGAGTTAGGAATGACTCCCCAACATTTCAGTAATCAATGAGAATAATACGACCCAGAGACTAGTGATTCGAAGTAAGGGGATCTGGCCAGGTGCCCAGAACCTGGCCCGTAAACAGTCATACGGGGAAGGAGGCAGTCATGCAACAAAAACAATCATGCCTGAGCAAGCCTATCATAAAATCTACATACAAACTAACCATCTATGCCAATCAAAACATATAGCTAGGTACGAATCAACTAAATGAACAAACATCTTTAGAATCAAGCGGTGAACACACGAAGCATAAACAAACCATAAGTGTATGCCAAATAAGAACCAAGTTTTTGATCATCAGTCATCTATGTAGCCTAAGAGCCTATTGATCAGAGAACCATGCGCTCCAATATACCCAACTCAAGTTCAAGCTTGATCCTCTTATGAAGCAGTGGGGTTCGATCCCGATGGAGTCGCCAATTTGTGGACCATTACTAGATCCGCGGTAGGCGCGACTTCGCACTTTTAAATGGAAGGAAAAAATGTGGATTGATTTTCGAATTTTAGAAAATCCGTCCTCGAGGAGGACAGTTTTTCTTTGGAGTCGCCACTTACTTTTATTTTTATTTTTAAGTGGGGAAAACCAAGTAAGAACAAAAAACCCCAATGACTCCAGTATGGAAAAAAGCGGTCTGCGAAAACTAGATTTCTGGGTCCGGGGATCAGATTACCTATCGGGAAGGTACCTCATATGAGTGCTTTACCCTCTAAGCCGGAACTTCGGTCTCTACTAGTGAATTGAATGTAGGAGCATATGGGTCAAAAATCGAGATAGTCTCATAGGCTAAACATACAACGGATCGAGGACCCGGCCTAATTGGTATCTAGCATGCTTAAAAGCAGTCAACCAAAGCGAAAATGGTGCGTACCTCGGTCCTTGGCCCGCAGCTACATCAAAGGTTAGCCAACAAACATAGCAAGCATGCATGGCGCTCAGTACAAACATCCGTGTGAAATTCGTACTGACACTAAGCACATACACCTTGGTCCCGCAACCAAGCGGCTTGTATAAGAGGTCAGTCAACGTTTCGGGCATACTGTTCTCAAAATTAAATATAAAAAAAAAGCAATCTAGGAGAAACCATACATTGCATCTCAGTCACTCATTGATGCTACAACACGTCGACTATACAAACCGTCTATTCATCTCGAGAAGAATCGGTCTCGACAAAACACTAGATTATTGGTGCTTAACTAATCACCACTTGGACGCATAGACCACACGATTCTCAAGAATCCAAAATGGAACCACATTAACCTGAAATAAACCCATTTCATACCCTAAATATAGCCCTACATTGATTTAAGGCGAATGAAATTTGGACTCCTGCAGATCATGGGCTTGATTAAGGCGAAATCGAAGGACCCTTACGAGAAACTTGACAAAGCCGACCGATCTAGTTCCCCCGACCCGGTTCCAGCCGGTTGAGAGAGGCTCCAAAATTTTAGCAGAACCTTCCTCAGATTCATGAATCCAACAAGACAAACGGAGTTCAATTAAGACTCAGAGTAACCAAGAACCAACACAAACAAATCAAACCACCCAAAGCTGCCGGATTTCGACCAAAGCGAACCAAATGTGCATTTGGTTTGGTTCCCAACCGATCTGGACGGTTGACAAAATATTTAAAAAATCTTCAGAGCCTTCCTTACAATGTCAGGAATCCAACAAGACAAACGAAGTTCAATTCGAACTCAGAAGTAACCAGAACCAACCTGAGCAAATCAAACCACCCAAGCGCCGTTCCAGCAAACTTAACCAAATGAGCCGGCTGGTTTGGTTTCCCCATTCGATGCAGACGGTTGAAAATATTTGAAAAATGTAATAATCTTATTTAAGTCAGGAATCCGAAAAACAGCGGTGATTGATTCTCAGCTCGAATGAGTGAGAACCAACCAAAACAAATCAAACAACCCAAGCTACTTAGTGCGACCGTTCGACAAACCAAACGAATGGACGGTTGGTTGAGTTTCCAACCGGTCTGGAGCGGTTGAAAATATTGAAAAATTGTCATAATCTTCTTTAAGGAGTCAGGAATCGAAAAAAAAAACAAGCGATTTGATTCTCAGCTCGGATGAGTGAGAACCAACCAAAACCACCATCAAACCGCAGCTAGCAGTAACGGTAGTTCGACAAACCAAACCAAATGGACCGGTTGGTTCGGTTTACTCCAACCGGTCTGGACGGTTGAAAATATTTAAAAATTGTAAAATGCTTCTTTAAGGAGTCAGGAATCCAAAAAAACAAGCGATTGATTCTCGGCTGGATAGTGAGAACGACGAAACAAATCAAGCTACTTGAAGCTAGTTCAGAAACCGTTGAATCGGCTCTCACGTATGAGCGTGAAAACCGGTTCAAATGGTTGAGGTAAAACCTAAAATTTGGTCAGAATATCCTGTATAGAATAGAGTGGAGCCAGGTTCCATTTCTTACCTCTTCACATAAAGCGGCGAGACGAAACCCGACTACACATCCGGAAAAATCCGACCCAAACGTGTGTCAGAGCTCGGAAGTGCGCCCCTCAAAAGGTTTCTTCCAATCGATCTCTATGTCCTTTATGCTAATTCCCACCTCGACCATCAAAGCCTCTTCGTTTTCTCTCCTTCAAGCTTTGGGAAAGGGCCCTAATCGGTCTGGGAAATAGCTTCCCCCATTCCTCCCTCCTCATTTCCCATGCGAAATTTGAATCACTTAAGTTTTCAGCTTGCTTCACCACCAAGTATCCACATGGGTTCATGGTGGGCTGTATGTAACCTAAGACAAGGCCCAAAATAGACCCACAATACTTCCCAAGGTCGAGATGGAGCTTATGGGCCCGAACCATTAGGATTTGGGCTCCCGAAATCTAAAAAGCAGTGCTCCACCGCGGCTGTCCCAACTAACTTAGGTTGAACCGGATGCGACCGGTCGGTAGGTTGAGGAAAATTATGAAATTTGGATAGAATGTTCCCTGAAGAATAAGGAGACCAACAAAAAAATGGTGCACCATTCTAAGTTTGGATGAGGGAGATATGATCAAAACAAGGAGGAGTGCTTGCCAAAATCACCCCAAAAAAAACAGTGTTGTATACGCATACTACATCGAAGACGAACAGTCAAGCGGAGTTGGTCAAACGGTTGACCAAAGTATGAATTTTAACATAAACCTCCTTGGCGAATAAGGAATCCAACAAAACAAGCAGTGAACAATTCGAGCTCGGACAAAGGGAGAACAATCGAAACAAGCTCAAGTGCTCAGGTGACATACTCATGGCTTCCGTTAAAATTTAAGCCCTTGGGGCGCCACTTGCTTCTATAAACACGATGCCAATAACTAACACTCTGATGACGCTCCAGTAAAATACATACGCCTCCAATGGACCATATACAAGCCCGCGAGGCTCGGAGAAGACGGGCCTAAAAGGCTAAATAGTGCTCTTGAGGAACAATGGGTGAGTATGACACCCATAGGATAAATGCAAGTGCTTAGGGACAAAATTGAGGGTCTACACATCCCTTGAGTTGTCATCCTCAAGGGGTGTTTGGCTGGTGAGAAAATGCAAGAAAGGGAAAGAAAGATGAGAGAAAATCACACCCGCGGGAAAGTTGAAAGCTTTGGGACAAATTTTATTGATTGATGGATTGATTAATTTTACAGAGCTTGACTAAGGCTTATATACTGCTTAGAGTCAAAGAAATTACAAAAAGGTATGAAACCAAAAAAAATACATTGAGGGCAATTTTGGTACAAAACCACAAAAAGCAGTCAAAAAGTGGTTAACGACTAAATGGCGTTTGTTGCGAAAATTTCGCGACTGCGAGCTCATGACAACTGAAAATCTACTGCGATGCTCACTCTCCCTTTGTATTTAGCTCACGTTACTTATACGCATGCGGCTAGACGAGTTCGGCTCGGGTTCTTCGTATTTGAATTGACTCGAGATAATGGTGCTGAAGCGTCCAAGCACCAAAACTACAAAATATCCACAAAATATGATTAGTAGTATAGTCGGGACCTTGAATTATCAATTAGGTTATTTAAGTTGATTAGTACCAAAAAGTGCTTTCAAAAACACACCCAATAGACATGGCTCAAAACAACACTATTTGGGCACTAATCACTCCCCCCAACCGACACATTACTAGTCCCTTAGCAATAACAAAAAGAAAGAAGAGCAGACAAGTTAAGCTCATGCAAAAGGAATGGTATTTTCAAGAAGTTTATGAGTAAGTAATGCCCTACCCTCAGTGTGAATGATTGAGACCACCTTGCAATAACCCGGCAGGAGAATAAATGCCGTACGGGACGAGTTTGAGCTATCTATCCCAGGGAGTGCCAGGCACGAAACTTCCATGAATCTAAGTGTTTATGTGATCCCGGTTTCAACGATAACTTTGCTATTTGCTCTCCCCCGACCAATTCTTGCCCCGAATCCTAGCACATTGACCCGACCTAAATAAATCTGGCTCCACTCTTTTGTCATATTTCTTTTTGTATTGTAAGATGCAATGTTGAGAAATCGACCTCACCAAGTCAGGTGTAGCGAGAGGTCCACAGATGACTCTGACCAACTAAGGCATAGGGCATTGAGTCATGAGAGATCTCGAGCTACTAACTCCTCGGGTTTCACCGGGACTCAGAGATGAATTAGAAATTCCATTTGCGACTTCTTCAAGCCTCACCCGTCCACCCGTGTGGCGAGCACTAAATTAGGTGAACTTGACTTGACTAAGGCTTAGGGCACCGGAGCGTAAAGACTTTCGTAGTAAACCCCTCGAGCGGAGTGCTCGGGTTTCAAGGTAAAGCGTCCCAGCTTTTCTCTTCTGCTTCTTTTCCTTTTTCTTTTTCTTTTTCTTTGTCTTTTTCTTTTGGAAGACTTCATTGGCCTTCTTTTCTAGGGAATCATAACCTTTTATAGGTGGTCAATGAAACTAGGGTAGGTTTGCACGATAAGGGAGTTATGCAGTTTCTCAGGCTATTACAGAAAACTGATGTGCACAATGTGTGGCTAGCTAAAGGTGGAAGAAAAAGATTGAATACCAGGAGACTTCAATTGACCAACCACTTAATCATGCATGGAACTAATTTAGTATCAATGGCATTGGGCAGTGTTTCAATTTTTCAACTTATAGGTTAGGCAAAACCACAAAAAAATGAAGCCCGAAAATGTGCAAATGAGTTAAGAAACTAAAAGCTTGTCCCAATATGGCATAACCGGTGTGTCACTAAATTTGACTTTTCAAAAAGCAGCTTTCTCGAAAGAAGCCCAGCGAAGCCACTAGACATACAAAATGGGCTTTGCTTACACATGTAGTAGATTCGAAAAGTGTAAAACAAACTGATATCTACAGTATAAAAATCACTTCCTTCACTAACTCTCCCCCCAACCAAGTATTGTGCATTGACCGCAATAGAGATTAATGGATTACTGGAAGGTAGTGGAGGGAAGTACTACATATGTCGGTAGCCGATGAAGTAGGCGTCCTCAGTCTAGATAGTGAGAGTCTTCTTCAGAGGAATTAAAACTATAACTCTTCTTATTTAATGAGAATAATGAGGAGTCTCTTGAAATTTGAAGTAAAGGGCACAGTCCTGGCTGGAAGTAGGAGCGAGGAGGCAGTGGCGGTACATATGGGAGATCGCGAGACCTAGGTGACTCTGGTTGCATGAGGATAGCTGATTATGTGCTAGAATGACAGTCTGAGTACGTGCGACCTCGGTCTGAAGTCAGCGAAGAGCTGCATAGCGATCTAAATGATGCTTTCAGTGGAGAACGTGCAGAGTGCATCCATGATCGTCAGAAAGTCCCGGGTGGAAATCGTGATATGCTGCGAAGGTGGTGCGGAAGTGCTCGTCGTAGCACCGTTTGTAGGGGCAGTGCGGGGACGAGGGGCCTGAAAAGGCAGAGGAGCAGCCGGTAGGCGGGGCCCGGAGCGAAGGGGAGATCTTGGGACTGAAGTCTGCCGGAGCCTGGGGCCTCCCCCGACAAACACCGGAGAGGCGCTCCTTCGCCGGGAATATCGGCAAGCTGAGGCTGGTCCTCGGTTGGAGTCCCAGGCGGAGGTGAGAAGAGTGGGGCATAAGCTGCCACCGATCAACGGTGAGGTTGGCCTCACAGTCACGACGGCGCTCCAATCTAGGCTCATCAAGGAAGCCGATATGCTCCAACACCTGGCATAGGAGTCTCGGGAATAAGAGAGGCATGGACTCAGCTCGAGATAGACTCTTGCGATGGACCTTGTCCTCGAAATGGAACAAGGAAGTCATAATAAGCTCCGCTTGACTGAACCAGTGACCCTCTGAGATGTGATATAGGGCCTCCAAGATGGCTCCTCTCCTCTAAACTGTATGCTAAAGCAAGAAAAGATTAAACCACAGAATGTGATCTATAAGAGGCATACGCGGAGGAAGCTGCCTCCTAAACAGAACCGACCCGGCGGTAGTGTCCCCGAAAAAAAGACAGACCATCTCCCTGGGCAAGGGATGGGGCCACTACCGATAAGCGGCCGAGTTGGCGAGGACCACCGGCATATTGAATGTAACGGCGATGTCTGAGGCCCTGAGTATCCTTAGCCAGCCGTCGATGGAGAAGTGAAGAGCAGTCGGGTTAGACTCGCGCCTAGATGTCATTGTGTGGTAGAACTCGATGACCATTCGAGGGTAGAAAAACCAACGGGGTGTCATGAACGGCTCGAAGTCTGGCGACATTGGTTATCGAGTCTCGGGCTCAGTCTGAGAAAAGGAAGGAAGATCGTAATAAACCTTGTCGTGCGAGATCCGCTCTCAGCATCAGTGGCAGAAGAATTCCACGGAATAGGGTTGTAGTGGAAAAGTGGCGCGGATAATGGAAGGCGGGAGGCCGGGTCCGGAGGAGGGGCTGCGAGACCCAGATGGGGTGGTGGCGAGGCTCCCGAGGCACAGGCGGAGGACTCCCTAGGCCAGAAGTCGGACTCTCTTAAACGTTGGGGCCCTCCGGGATGGCCTAAGATGTGGCGGAGAGGGTGGAGTGGGGCTAACCCTAGTGTGGTATTTACTCGGGGTAGGGGCTGCAGTGGAGGGACACGACGGCCTTTGCCCATGTCGGCGGCGAGAGGCAGTGGAGGCTGGGGGGCGCGCGGTGCGGGGGCGGTTCGGGGCGCGTTGCGCCAGGGAGCCGCTCAGGCTGCCCCGGCCGGGGCTTGGGGAGGAGGATCGCGCACTTCGGGGCCGGAAAGCTCTTCCACCTCGGGTCTTCACCATTCTAGAGCCTGAGAAGGAGAAGAAAAGGGGAGGGGGCTTCAGAAAATGGAAACGGGATGTGAAATGAAAAGGAAATAAGAAAAGGGCTTTATATAGGAGGGGGGGCAAATGAAAGGTTTTTGGCCAATTAATGGCCTTAAATATCATTAAGGGAATGAAAGGTTTTTGGCCAATTAATGGCCTTAAATATCATTAAATGGCTGGTTCAAAAAGAAAGGAAAATCAATGGCGGGCACAGGAAAATAAGGGTTTGCAGTAGACGGAAGATGAAAGGGCAAGGGAGATGAACAGTGGGACCTGCGAAATTTCGCAATCTGGAAAATTTCCAGGCAGAAAATAACACCCCAGCCCCACTGCAACACCTGCAAAACAGAAGACTAAAAATTGTGAGAAAACAAACTTGCAAAAGAGAAAATTTTCAAAAGAAAAATGATCAGCGCAAAGGGAATCGAAAATCTCTAAAAACAGAAGCGAAAGTAAAGGAACCAAAATTTCGACAACAAAATTTTAGGGCTTACGAGATCTGCGAAGCCACTTCCTGTAAGATTGTTTTTAGTAATCATGGAGGGTCGAGAGGGGATCTCATCCTTATCGGTTAGTGTTGCCTTTGCGTATGAAGCCCGGCGCTGCCCGATTAACCTTGAATACCTGGGTGCTGGGTTGAACGGGTCCAGCGATCCATTAGGATAGACCTCACGGATAGAGAATGGGCGATCCGTCTTGATTTAAGCTTGCAGGAAGAGGGTGGAGGCATTTGGAGTCGTGAAGCTGACACTTGGTCTCCTTGTTTGAAATGTTTGCGAGCGATTAGTTGATCATGCCACCTCTTCAGCTTATCTTTTGCAATTTTTGAGTTGAAGTAGGCATCATTCCTCAGTTCTTCTAGCTCGTTGATATCGAGGAGCCTGTTGAGACCAGCTTTGTCCATATCCAAGTTCAATTTCTTCACTGCCCACCATGCGCATGTTGATTTCCACAAATTTGGTGACATGCTTTATAAACTAGGCAATAAGGAGACATGCCCAGAATGGTCTTGTAGGCTGTTCTGTATGCCCACAAAGAGTCAATGACTTAAAGACCAATGCTTTCGGTTAGAGTTCCTGCTTTCATGTCGATGTTGTCTTGATCTCTGTTGGTATCGGCACAGCCCAGCTAGTGCGAGGTGGTATGGGGTGGCTACTTTATGCTTAACACCATACTTAATGAGGAGGCTCTCAAAAGGTTTGTTGTAGAAATGTGAACCTCCATCACTAATTATGGCTTTGGGGACCCCAAATCTGGAGAATATATTCTCCTTCAAGAATTTCAGTACCACCACGTGATTACCTTTCACCTGAGCTAGCCCCGACCCGCGGACACATAGTCAACTCCACCAAAATGTAAGGTATCGAGGGAGGAAGGAATGGTCCCATGGCCGATCCCACACGTCGAAAAGATCAGCTACGAAATCGGGTTTAAAGGCATCATGTGACGGTAATCTTCCCCAACCTTTGGCATTTGTAACATTCCCTGCACATGGTATGGGCATCCTTGAAAAGGGAGGGCTAATGGAATCCAGACTGCAGCACCTTCCTTGCAGTTTTCTGGGAAGCAAAATGGCCTCCACATGCATTCTCATGGCGTGGTTGGGGGTGTTTTCTGTTGCTGCCGGACACACACCTCCACGATTGTATCGGTCGGCACCGGTATTTTGTCTGAAGGGTTCTTCCCAATATTGGGTGAATTTTGCGAAGAAGAATTTCTTTGTCTTGTGCTTTCCAATCTCTTTGAGTAGCTCCTGTAGTGGTAATTTGCAATGTGGGCATACTAGGGTGCTTTCTCAACCAGGAGTAGTGACTCCTTAGGGAACTCATCATTGATTGGAGGATTGTGAGTGTTGTGTGCGATTGTTAATCTTGATAGGTGATCGGCAACAACATTTTCCACACCCTTTTTTTCCCTGATTTGTAAGTTGAACTCTTGCAGCAGACTAGCCTTAGCATTTTGTTTGGTGGCTTGGTGTTGGTGAATAATAGTGAATATTATTATGTCTATCTGACCCGGAATAAGCTTTCGAAATTTGTCCTGGCATGGAGACCACGCCCTTGACTCCTTTTACGTGGTTGTGTAATTCCTTTATTGCTTCATTCGATTGTCTTGCTCGCATAATAGACCACGTAAGGCTTTCGCTTCTTCCTTTGTCAGAAGCTGCTCGATAATTTAGATCCACTTGCATCGCACATCACCTCGAAGAATTAGCTGCCGGTTAGAGGGCTCTCACTATTGGTGCAGTGGTCAAATAGGCTTTAAGCTCCTCAAAGCTCTTTGCGATGCGCATCCCAAATAAATTTGGCATCTTTTTCAGCCCCGATTTGTAGAGAGGCTTGGCAATTTTGAAGTCATGATGAACCTCTGTAGAGACCACATGCCCCCCGAGAATTGCCTCCGCAGTCTTGACATTTGTGGGGGAGGGCAGTTTGGAAATTAAGTTAATTTTTGCCTTATCAACTTCGATCCCTTTTTCTAAAATAATATGCCCCAATACAATTTCCTGACTGACCATGAAATGGCATTTTCCCGGTCGATTACCGGGTTTTCTCTATGCACCTGTACGGGGCAGTTTCCAAGTTGATTAGGCATTCTTCAAAACTCCCTCCATAGACTGTAATGTCATCCATGTAAACCTCCATAATGCGCTCTACCAAATCACGGAAAATACTAAGCATACATCGCTGAAATATGGCAAGGGCATTACACAGGCCAAAGGGCATTCTCCTGTATGCATATGTGCCAAATGGGCATGTGAAGGTGGTCTTTTCCTGGTCTTCTTAAAGCAATTTCAATTTGAAAGTATCCTGAATAGCCATCCAGGAAACAGTAGAAGGGCTGACCAGAAATCCTCTCAAGAAGCTGATCCATGAAGGGTAGAGGGAAGTGATCCTTCCTGGTCACTTCATTTAGCCTTCTATATTGATACATTACCCTCGACCTTTGAGTGGTAGGCGGGTGGGCATCTCCTCTCATTTTTCGTTATGCCTTAGGTGGTTACCCAGATTTCTTAGGCACCACACAGGTTGGACTGCACCCAAGTGCTATCTAATATGGGTAGATGCCATTCTGACGACTTGGGACTTACGCCTAACCACTTCTTGCATATGTGGGTTCAGTCTTCTCTGTGGCTGCCTTACTGACTTTGCCTCCTCCTCTAAGTAGATGTGATGGGTGCAAACTTCTGGGCTAATACCCTTCAGATCAGTAATCTTCCATCTTAGGGCTTGCTTGTTCTCTCACGAGGATGTGCGGCGGCTTGCAGCTTGTGAAGTGCCGCGAGGATGAAATGACAAGCGGACACTTTGCTCTGCTCTTCAAATAGGCATATTTTAACTCCGTAGGCAAGGTTTAAGCTCGATTTCTAGGGCTCACTTGTTCCTTCCTCGATCATCAAAGATGAAATTTCTTGTTTCTTATCGATGCCCGCAGACCAGTTTCATGTCACGTGCTTCCTGCCTTGAATACTCGACCAATTCTTGATCGGCATCTGCATGCCACATTGGTCGACTGTTCCTCGAGGATTGTGTCAAGGATGAAAACTTCTTCTAGGCCATCTTCCACGAAGCTGACATGTGCTTAACTACGCAAGTGGAAGATATTGAGTTACAGGAGGTTATGTTTATGAATGAGGATTGCATAACACCATTTCGGCGGGTTGATAATCGCATTGGAAGTGAAATGGTCTTCCCAGATGATAGGTACATAATTAGCCCTGATTGCTGCTTTGATTATTATGCAGCATAAGCAAAATCTCTTGGTTAGTAGAATTTGTCCACTTAATATTAGAACATCTTCCCTTTGTCCCCTTTGGTATCTTAATTGATC
This sequence comes from Tetrastigma voinierianum, assembly GCA_016808115.1. Classification (NCBI taxonomy): domain Eukaryota; kingdom Viridiplantae; phylum Streptophyta; class Magnoliopsida; order Vitales; family Vitaceae; genus Tetrastigma; species Tetrastigma voinierianum. The sequence goes on along the minus strand of JAEQBH010007744.1, from coordinate 84,018 downwards.
TATCCTGAGGCAAGTGTGATGGAGGATGGGCTAGAACTCGAACCCAGAAATTTGCTTGTACATCGAATAAGGGAGGAGATTCACACTTGCACAGTGCGATTGCCTTTTCACGCAAGTGCCTCGATATTAACGAGATGGTTAGACAACCCGAATCTTTATATTTCATTAAAGTCTTGCATTGGATAATGGCACTAACTTGTTCAGTCAGGAAGGCTTTTTCTTATCTTATTCGAGCCTCTTTTCTTGTACCGCAAAATCCTTGAATTTTGCATAGGTGGGGACTTGTTTGATCATGTCAGCGAGTATGTGTTCCCCCACTTGCCTCAGCACTTCTAACATTTCAGCCTGATTAATGGCCTTCTTTTTAGCTTTTAGTGCTTGAGGAAAAGGTGGGGGTGTGCTAATTTTTTCTGCAGTCTGCTTGATCACTACCTCCTCTGGTTATGTTTCTTCAGCTTTCTGGCCTTATTTTACTGCTTTGGGTGCTTGCTATTTGAGCTCTTTGCCACTTCTCAATGTGATGATTACCTTAACTTCATCCATCCTAGAATTTGGCTCACTGGAAGAGCCCACTTCATGCAGATCCTTGGACTAGTTGTGTTTGAGGAAATTTCCCTTTTCTGCTGATTCTTGATTGGATAGTCTTGAGTTGAATCTTTGCGGGTTGTCATATTTTTGGGAAATTTCGGCTTGTAGGCTATCATGCTTTTGAGAAATTTCTGAGTGTAGGTTGCTCATTTTCTTATTAGTGTGCTTTTTCCATCATGTCAATTCTTTGATTAGTGCAGGCATTCAACGCCTTTGTTCACTCCGCAAGTTACCCACCACCTTACTCGAGTTCATAATGGCTTGTTGAAGCGGAGATGAAGATGGTGTGGTGGTGTGGCGCAGGCTGAGACCCATCTTTGCGATGTGTAGCAGGAGGCACATAGGGAGGAGGTTTTTGTTTCCAGGAGAGGTTTGGGTGGTTCTTCTAGTTGGGGTTGTGGTATTGTTGGCTATGGGGTTGTGGGTGGTGGCTTGTATTGGCCTTGCATTGGCTTGTTCAGCAAAGTCCCTTCTTTGAAGAACACTTGAAGCGATGCTCTCCTTGGTTCTGCAATGGTGGCTTGGTTGAAGCATGGTTGGTTGACATAGATGCCTCGATCCTTGCTCGTACCTCATCTTGATTCCTCATTTTGAAGCTCTTCCCGACCTCCTGGTCGAGGTGGACGGCTTTGCTTTCGTCTCGTGCTCCTCACGAGAGCGAGTATATGCCTCCCCCCTTTGATTTGTTGGTGGCCTCATCTGTGTCTCCCAAGGATTTGGCTCATCCTAGCTTTGGAGGTTTGACTACATAGTTGAGGAAGTCCAAATGGCTTTGTATGCAGTTCTTTGCTGGGAAGTCCCCTACACATGGACTCGATAATTGCTTCATGGCGAAGACATTCCATCATAGTAGTGGTTGACCCGGCGTCCATGTATCAAAGCCATGGTGTGGGCATGCAGCGTGGTTTCCATATATCTCTCCCGGCATTGGTAGAACTTCACATTATCATGAAATTTGCAAATGTATAAATTTGCCTCTTGAGCCAGTCTGTGTGCCCGAAGAACTTTTCAAAAACTGCTGCGGTTGCCCAGTCGGGATGGTTCTTGGCCTTAGAGAATTAAGCCAAATTTTGGTTTTTCTTTGAGGTTAAAGGGAAAGGCCTTTAGCTTTAAGCGGATCCATGCTCGATTGCACCCTCCTTGAAAGTTGTGCGACTTCTTCAAACTCTGGATGTGTGTGTGTATGGATTCTCATTTTCCATACGAAATGGAAGGTTGGGAATAGGGGCACCGAAACAAGGCGACAACTATCTTAGCGGGAGGTACAATGCATAAGGGTGCACCCACCCTTGGTGGGTGTATATGGTCCCTCATTGACATGTAGGCATTAGGGTTTCTTGGTATCCCCTGCTAACTTTGTTGCTCCTTAGGTGGAGCCTCCATCTAATTACTATGTAAACTGACTTCACACCCCTGTTCTTGTGGTGCACTGGTTCTCTCTAGCTACTGCGGTGTTCTATCCCGGTGTTGCATAAATCCTAGGAACACAACACAAACAACAAAGGCAAAAACAAGGTTGCCAAAGGGTTATAGTTGGTTAAATAAAGCAAGAAAAAGCGGGTATGCCTGGTGTAACAATTCCAATTTCCACTACAGTGAACTGTAAATGGGGAATAATGGTAAAATAAAAAAGGAATGATAATTCACCAATACTTGTGATGTGGATCACAAGTTCAACAACTTCTCACTCTGTCTGACACCATCCCACGACCTTGGCATGCATTTGGTTAGATGCGCAATAGGTGTCTTAGGAATCGGCAAAATTTGTATCCTAGAAGTTCTGCTGCAGTAGCAAACTCTTTGCGAGTATAGTGGTCCCCAGGGTCGAACTCGGGGATAGGTTTTCCTTCATGCGAAGTGAGTCACAGTGGACTGAAAATGGTGTTTCCACTTTGGATTAGGGGTTTCTTGTAAAAGCAGGTGAGGTTGATGGCTTGGCTTAGTAGCGTAGGAAATAAAGTGTAAAAGAAATCGTTTCAAATAATTAGGCTTGGGGTTCTAAGGCAAATATAATGTCCCTGTCCTTTCCTTCCATCAGGAGGATGACCTATAGTCATCGAATCGAATCTATGTTTATTTCTTTTTTACAAAGACTAAACCCTAAGTTTTTCTCCTGGGGTATATAGCATTTATTAACCATTAGTGTTTCGCAGCTTAAACCGACTCGATCTAACCTCGTAGGGAGCAAATAAATGGCAACTAAGCTAGCATCGTTGATCTAGCAATAAGTATCTACCAGCCTTAAAGTTTGCCAAGTACTAATAGCCAATTCGTGGTACAGGATTCAAACCTAACGTGAGATGTAGAAATATAAATGAAAATAAATGACTCAAGGCTGCAACAAGAGGATGTTGATTTACCTTAAAATCCCACTCTAGTGACCCTCCTCTTCAAGGATGAGGGGTTTAGCCGAGTAATCCCTTGAGTCAAGCATCCTTATGTGCCTGGGTCGGGTGAGAAAATGCAAAGAAAGGGAGAGAAAGATGAGAGAAAATCACACTACGGAAAGCCGAAAAGCTTTGGCGCAAATTTTACTTATCGATGGATTGATTGATTTTACAGAGCTTTGACTATGGTTTACGCTTAGAGTCAAGGAAATTACAAAAGGTATGAAACCAAAAAATACATCGAGGGCAATTTTGGTACAAAACTACAAAAGCAATAAAAAGTGGTTAACACAATCCAACAGTATTAGTCGCGAAAATTTCAGTCATAAAAATTCGCAACACCGCAAAATCTCGCAATGTTCACTCTCCCTCCGTAGATTTAGCCCACTGCTCGCTTTGTACATGCAGCTTCGAAGCCCCGTCGGTTCTTCTTATTTGAATTGATTCGAAGATAATGGGTGTAATTGGTTTGCAAACTACAAAATATATCACAAAATATGATTAGTAGTATAGCTCTGACCTTAGTGTATCAATCAGGGTTATTTAAGTTGATTAGTACACAAAAAGTGCTCAAAACCTGCAATGAACATGGCTTAAAACAACACTATTTGGGCACTAATAAGTTTCTTGTGTATTTCTATAATTTATAAATAATTTCTTGAGATTGTATACAGAAGTGATAAAAATTATGTTTGGATTAGTATTGTGCTTCATTAACATATGGGGTCGACCGATTGAGTAGTAGAGGTTGACCAATCGATTTGTAATATTAGGCAAATATATAATAGACAGGGGAGTTAACTGGTTGAGTAGTCTATACTCGACCGATCGACCTGTAAGAACACACTCTTCAACAAATAACATGGTAGGTCGATCAATTGCAACCAAAATTTTGCACTTTTTTTTATTGTTTTAGTTAGAAAAAACCTGATTTTACATGTCCAATTATGTATGAATGTACTTTGTACAAATGAACACTATACGATCAAAAAGTAATATATATTGAACATAAAATTATCCCAACCATCCAACAATACACAAAAGTAAGAAAATTATCCCAACAATACACACAATCATTCATTACAAATCAACCATCCAACAATACATAATATTATCCCAAGTACACAACACAACTTCATGAACGTATTGACCACACGAACTTATCCCGTTATTTGTTTTGTGAATCCAATACAAGTTTAACTAAAAGTTGCAATCTTTATAGGGAGATTCTATCCTATTAATAAAAATAGAATATACAACAATCAGTGCTGACAAAGTATATCATACTTACCCATATTAAACCTTATGACAAAAATTGTAGATAAAGTAGGATGGGGCTTATCAGAGCGATTGATTCTACAAGTGTCCCATCATTCCACATCTCCATGTACTTTATCACGAAGGAATCTACTCCTTGTTTGATGATTAAAAGATATGATAATAATGATCACTCTCTCCAGCAAAGCATATGATTCCTAATAGCCAATTAACTATGTTTACATAATTATTTCTTCTACTATCCATTAAAAAGTACCATTCATCCAACACTAGATGCTAAAATGTAAAACACAACTACTTTCTTTGCTTGTTTTCTATTTTAAGGACAATTGTTTAAATGCCTTGAAACCAAGTGTCAAGATTGCAATTTAGATTATGGGAAACCACAGACGAAAGAATTAGTACCAATAGGACGAAATATGACAAGATGACTAGGTATATTTGAGAAAACAAATGTATCCTTTGTGCCCTGCATGAAATTCGGATTTCATTAACAAATATTAAAAAGAAAACTTCGTAGAAAGAAGTCCAAGGAAGTATGTTGCTTCAATTCAACCTGATATTTTTTTCTTGTTATTTGGTCTTAGAGGTGCCTCAATTAGGCCTCCAAATACTGCACCTTCATGGTCCCCGACATCTTGAAATTATACATATAATCTAACAAGATTATTAAGCCAATATTTTGCATGTATATCATGTACAAGCACCAACACTTAGATAATACACATTATAAATTAAGAAAAGATGCTTTGCTTTCACTCAAGCAAATGATAGTTGCTTATCACAAGGCAAATACCGCATTAATGTCTATGAAGTTCAACATTCAGGATACAAAGGAAATTTTTGGGACAAGGAAAATCATTAATGTTCGCTAATGGTAATTTGGCACCTAATTTATCTAATTTTTGTTAAGATGAATAGGAATAATTAGGGATCTAATTGGCATATATCTCCCCAAACATTGCGCAAAAACTCTTTCCAATTGTTCTCAACATCCTCCAAATCTCCCCCAAACCCAAATACTCCATAAAAGAATAAATAACAAATCCTGAATTTCTGAGAATGCACTCACCCATGAACACAAATAGCAGTAATGGGAAAATGAATGATCTCCTCCCTCTATCCATGTTCATACTTCAGAAAAAAAAAAAAAAAAATTTCTAATTGTCTTGACGTCTTTCCACTTCCAAACCTAACTAATCAAGTTGAATAAATTGAAAATTCTAAATTTGTTAATATGCCCTTAACCATGCATATATAATATTTACAAGTATTCTAAGAGGATAACGCAACAGTGCTAATTGAAGGATCCGCACTTGACAACCTCATGAACCCGAGGGACTCCCCATGACTCCAATGGATATAGAAACTTTCCTCAAAACAATCAAATAAAACTACGGAGCTAACCCCTTTTACAATCCTTTACATATCTTTAGAGCCACGCGGAAGTGAAGTGGAAAATTTTTCTTTCTTTTCTTTTCAAACACTCTAGATTTTTCAGAAAATCGCCAGAGTTTCCTCCGTTTTCTGACTTTTCCAAATTTACAAAACCTGATGAAAGCATTAAAACACTTCTAAACTTTCAGCGAATTTTCAATTTCATATTAAGACTCCTCGGTCCACAACCCAATCAAACACAATAGACATACATATACATTTATTTACTTCAAATCATCAAAACATTCAAACCTTCTATTCCATGCACATTTTTATCAAAAGATTCGGGCTTGAGCCGACTTAAGCCGACCGCCTACGCATCTTGTCCACTGGCGACTGCAAAGCCCGCGCAGCTTCCATTTCAAAATATATACATATATACATATGCTACGACAAACATTCAACATATACACATGCAAAATATATATATTAATGCGCCACATGCTGCCTCTCATGGCTCCGACCATCGCAAGCAGGATGTCCTACTCGCACCGTCTCTGCTCCTCGAAAATGGTTTTGAAACATACGAAATGAATGAGCTAAAGGAGCCTGAGTGCAACATTTTTATTACGACATTCAAAGTAATAACACTTATATAATAAAAATCAATTTATGCCTTAAACTTTTCTTTATTTCTTTATTTTTATTTCTTTCTTTCGATGGAACCTGTGGATAAACACACTGAATGCTTCCGGCAATCGACACAGGGACAAGCCTCATTCCAAATATAATCCACACACTGCAGAGAAAACCTAATGCTTTGCATGTGGTTCTAGGTCGCAAGCACCTTATCACGTGTAAGGATATTACTTTAAACACCTATTTCCTCCTCGCCGTTAGTAACCTAATCCTACTCCTCTAAATTTACACGCCTTAAGGTACCTCACCGATATCACTATAACAAATACATAGTGGTTGGGTGGGTAACCATCGCAAAAACATTTCTTCACAATACATTTATAAATCCATTTAAACCCTTTACTTTATCATTAAAACTCATATGTATGCAATATGAGTATGTACTTACACATTTTTACACTTCCATAATGCTCTTAACATATACATACATATATGATTTAATATAAATACATATATTTAGGCAAAACTTACATGTATATATATATCAAATACTATAATGATGATTACATCCTTATAATATCCATGTATAAACATTTACATTAACTTTTCTTATTTTAAATATTTAAATCTTTCTACTTTTTAAAAACTCAATTTTCAAATATCATTTTTACACTCACCGCTTCACCGCCAATCCCGCCATTTCCCGTCGAATTCCCGCTTCCCGTCCGACAGTCCCTTCGCCTTTTCAAGAAAAACCACAATCATACATTAATCTGCTAACTTCCATTTTAATCCACTATACACACTATTTTCACCCAAATCATCATGATTCACTTTAATCCCATTTAGAACTGGAAGGAAATGACCACCAAAATACCCTTTTACTTTTTACAAAACGATCTTAGCACTTCAATTCAAATTCTTTTCTTTTCTAACTAATTTCAATGCATTTCTAGAGTTAATATTCACCCTAAAAATATATAACCAAGGAAATGACCAAATTACCATTTTCTTTACAAAATGACCTTAATACCCTCAATTCAAATCCTTTTCTTTTCTAACCAATTCCAATGCATTTCTATGGTTAATATTCACCCTAAAACACATGGAAATTACCAACAACACTTAACCCCTCTCATTCCCATTTTGGTCGAAATATGCACAAGCCATATTCAATTTTTTTTTCTTCCATTTTCTTCACTCTAATCACTCCAATCTAATGCCTTATACCTCACTCCTCATTAATCCCTAACTACCAACATATCATAAAAATTCAACATCAACCCTAATCATTCACTCACTTGATTTTTTTCAAACCCCAAATCTCAATCCATTTTTTTCTCAATTTATATCAAAATCATCATGATTCAAATCCTTAAATACCACAATTTACCAACATCCATGGTAATAAAATCAGCATTAGGTGTGTGAAAACATCAAATCCAACTTTCCTGCACCACATTAGAAACTACTGTTCTGGTTTTCTCTCAGCCCCTCTCTTGATTCCACCAGATCACTTGAAGAGCTTGAAGAAGGAGAAAAATAATCACACCTCACCTTGCTCCCCTTAGCCACTCAAGCCCCTCCTTTTCTTTCCTTTCTTTCTCGCTTTCTTTTTCTCATGGGTATGGATTTAGCTCTCCTCTTTTTGAGAAAACTTTCATTTTCTCGAATTTATTTCTCACCCACACAATTTGCCAACTGTACTGAGCCCAAAGAATTTATCGTTGGTGACAAGTGACTTTACACATGTCACCATTGGTCCATTCTAATGAATCAAAATCCATTCACCTATTATTTTAATTCATGAACTTAGCTATTAAGAAATGCTTTTGATTGGCTCTCACAAGAAAATATTCCTATCGCAGATTTTATCTCGCTCACCTATACCGCTTTTATACCGACAATGTCAAAATATTCTATGGTCGCTCAAACCCAAATCAACATGAAAAATATTCTAATTAAATCTCTTCACATTTGATTCCGTGCTCAAATCACCGAAATCGGATTTAAAATCATTAAAATCAGAAATCGAGATAACAGCGCATTATTATCCCACCACGCGCTCTGATCGCTCGAAAACTATCCAAACTGACCCGCTTCACTCCGCTTCGCTCGCGACTCTACGATTATTTCCGGACATTTTCAGATTTTCAGGCTCCACTTCCGAAAAATTTCACAAGCAGTTCGAATTTCACCGGGAAATCACTATTCACTTAAATCTCCACTTTCTTCTAAAACACGGGCCTTCAAAGTCACAGAACTCGAAATTTCTTTAAAAATTCTCTCCGCAAACCCCTCCATCCGAATATAATAAGAAAATCATTATTCTTTAGTTATCTATGAAAAATTTTCAAAATTTCACTTTATGTCCAAATGACGTCCTAGCGTTTCTAAATTTCTTAATTCATCCTCGCTTTACTGGCTGAACCCAATCAATTCAAAACTACTATTATAATATCTAATCAGCTGCCTTTGAGCACCAATACATGCTGATGCTTCTGGTGGAAAGATTGTAGATAGAGTATGCATAAGGATTTCAAAAAGTGATTTGACCCCAAGCGCGCTCTGACCATTCTACATCCCTACTGTACTTTATCACGAAGATGTCATAGTCAGATTATCTGCTTCACAACAAACCTCAAGAAACACATGGACGAATAGTGAGTACAAGTTCAAACGACTCAGACCATTTCCTGAAATTTGCGTCTGGTCACCAATTCGCATAGAACACATGTTTGTACTCCACAATGTTTACATATCAGACTGCACTCTAAGTTCTAAGATTCGTGTGCAAATAGAAAAGCGAAAATTAATAAAGCATATAATAAAATGAAAAACAAATTTCAACAAATAAGCTTTTCCAATAAAAAAACTACTTAAATAACTGGTTTGCAAGAAATGAAAACACAAACATTAAGTACACTTTTTTTTTTTTGCACAATCACCATATATACCTACAATAAAAATTATTCAATATTTAAGTCAGAATGAAATTGAAGCAAATCAACTGACTCCGCTTCTAATCATCAAATGGGTCGAGGAAACTCCTTCAGAGCAAGGGAAAAAAGAGAGAAAGATATATATGGGTGTTAGATATATATATATATATATATATATAGAGAGAGAGAGAGAGAGAGAGAGAGAGAGAGAGAGAGAGATGTTTTAGGGAATAAAACTAATTGTGAAGATGATTCAATTTTCCAGCAAAATGAAACAACAATTATCCAGCAAAATGCTTTTCCATCAAAAAAAATTCGATTTCTAGAAAGGGGGTTTGCAAGAAATGAGAAATATAACATTAAATAACTAATATTTAAGTCGAGACAATGAAATGGAAGCAAATCAAATCAGAATCCACTCTAATCATCAAATGTCGAGGGAAAACTTTTCCTCAAAAGCAAGAGGGAGAAAGAGAAAGGAGAGGAGAGAGAATGTTTTAGGAATGGTAAACTTAATCGTGAAGATGTTTTTGTATTAACTCAAACTCTTCCTTTCTTATCAAAACCTCCTTATCGACTCTCAAAATCCTCCTGCTGACCAAAGTGATGCTGCCAAGAAAGAATGGCACATAATTGTTAAAAACCTTCCATTGATGAAAAAGACACTAACACGGCTGAAAGCACTTTGAAATCACCACCAGTATAATAAAGGTCAAAAAACCCTAGAGCCTAATAAATTTAAGACATACATCTAGAGACTTTTCTTGATTCACTTTAAGTTCCTTTAGAAACCAACTACATTCATCATTTATTCACAAAATTTTGGACTAGTTAATCAATACTTTAACATTAAAACCCTTCGTAAACTTACACTGACTACCATTATATCATTTAACCACAACATGTGCACTTGCATGAATGGTTGCTTTCCAACTAAAATTCCAAATACGTATAGGAACCGTCACTCATCGCCCACATGTAAAGTCAACTCCCCATTTTTAACATTAACTAAAGCTTGGCTTGTTGCAAGGAAGGGTCTTCCCAATATAAGTGGTACTTCTCTATCCTCTTCCATGTCTAAAACCACAAAATCAACAGGGAAGATAGACTAGTCAACCTTTACCAAAACATCTTCAATAATTCCCCTCGGATATGTCAATGATCTATCGACCATTTGAAGTGAAATAGTTGTTGGTGTCAAATCTCCTAAATTCGGCTTTTTCACAACTAATAATGGCATCAAATTAATATTGGCCCCAAAATCACATAATGTCCAACTAAAGGTATACTCCCCAATGATGCAAGGTATAGTTAAACTACTTAGATCTTTTAGTTTCTCTGAGAGTTTCTTCTGAATAATGGAATTACATTTTTCTGAGAGGCTTATTGTACCATAGTCTTCCAACTTTCTTTTGTTTGACATAATCTCCTTCATGAATTTTACATAGTTGGGCATTTGAGCATGTGCATCGGAAAATGGAATATTCACCTCTAGCTTCTTGAAGATATTCAAGAACTTGAAATTGCTAATCTAGCTTCTTCTTTTTTAAATCTTTGAGAAAAAGGCAATGGTGTGATGAGCTTTGGAGGGTTGTCAAGAAATACCATCCTCCCTGACCATCTCCTCAACCTCCTATTGTTTATTTTCTAGTTCTTTTTCAATTTCAGGCTCATTCTTATCCTCCTAAACTACTGCCTAGTCCCAGTGAGGGGCTAAGCTTAAGCAATTTTTTTAATGTCACCATGTTGTAATCCCTGATTTTTCGTCCTTGAAGATTTCTCCTTCATAGAAAAGGCCAGTTGCCTTATTTGTGTTTCCGACTTCTTCATGGTAGCACCCATGTTACTACAAGTGGTTTCAAGGTTGAACATGCAACTATCTTAAGAATCCATCATTTTTCTTGATTCAGAGATGAAGGCACTCAAGTTTTCTTCCAAGGATGGTAGTCTCCTTACACCGTGATAATTTGAGTTTGAAGCACCTTGATTTTGAAAACCTAGGGAGTATTCTAACTGTTGCCTTGGTTCCCATACGAGAGATTCTCATGATTTCTTAACCTAGGGTGGTAGTGATTGGACAAGTTGTTGTTTGGTCTAAAAAAATAACCTCTATTATTATTGTTGACATATTGAAGTTCTTCAACTTCACATGCTTGTTCACTCGTAGAGGTTTGTGCTTACATAACAGCCATTTTCCCCATGGTTAGCCCTTCTAAGCTTGTTGATTTAGTTGATTTTTTAGAACGGCAAGTTGAGCTTGGATGTCGGATAACTGACAATTTCTAATACACATGCCGCCTTCCTACCAATAGCCTTCGTATGGCTTCATGGTTATTCTTCGCTAACTCCTCAAACAATCGACAAGCTTCTTCCAGGTGTTTGCTCATGATGGAACCCTAGGATGCCGCATCATCTATGCTCCTCAGGGCATGGGCTCAACCCATTATAAAAATTTCGGAGCTTGAACCATAGTTCAAAATCAAGGTCAGGCAACGCCACAACAAATCCTTTGCAGACTGCCCCATGCATCATACAAAAGCTTTTGTCTTTCCTGCATAAATTAGCTAATTCTAAGCCTCCCAGTTTAGATCATCGAAGGAAAAGAACTTGAAATAGGAAAATCTCAACCAAGCCTCCCCATGAGTCAATGGACACTCAAGTAAACATTGGAACCAAGCACCCTTGCAAACCCAACAAAAAAAAAAAAGCCCCCAAAATCTGGGGATCCGTTGATTTAACCGTCAACCTGTGGAAAGCCCTGTGGATATCGTGTAACCGGATACCACATCGTATGTCCCATTCACCGAAACCCATCATTTCACATAACCGGACAAAGCCCCCTTTGTGCAAGGAGCTCTTCCAAACAACCATCCTGCACAAATTACAAGATAGCAGAAATACAATGATCGCGCTACTGAAGGTTCGCCAGCGAAGCACACCTTGCTCTAACGGACCGTTTCACTCCCAGGCGAAAGTGGTAACCCACTTCAAGGTTGCCTTCGATCCGCCAGCGAACTCACCTTTTCCTAGGAGAGGCAGAGCCTGCGTTTTCAAGTCAATTTTACACAAAATTTCATTTTTGAGTTAGTTACACCCTTTTACATAAAAATACACATATGAGTTCAATTTCACTCATAAACACATTTATACATGTCAAAATGAATTTACTTCGAACATTGTACAAAAATGATCACAAAGCCACAAACCGACTTTCTTCACTCTCACGGCCCAGGATGAGAGTCGTCCACCGACGCTAGTCCCGCACTTGAAATGTTATCCCATATAGGGTGAGCCACACCTAGTGTTACTCCCCACCTAAGTGCACATGCAATGCTTCACTTAACAATTTTTTATGTTCACATCACAATTCCAAGCAAGATTTGCAATCCTAGGTTGGAATCCTACATGCCAAGCCATGAAATGAGATGAGACCCACTCATGTACCTTGCCCGAGTCTTTACTGACTCCACTATACCCAGGTCTTTACCCACTCCCATACCGAGTCTTTCCCGACTCCCACCACATAATAAGATACCCATGTGTGATAAAAACCGTCATTGATAGATTACATCCAATGATCCTTTTCAAAACAATAGTCATGTTTTTATAAACCAAAACTTTTGGATGTCATTCTTCAAATGAACATTTTATATAAAAACCATCAGGTTCTCTTTACGGGCAGGAAATTCTCGAGTCTCACCATCGCCAGATACACCATCTACACTCTGACTTTCACCAATGTAGGTGTAGTAAACCAATCCAGGTCTTTCACTCGAGGGAGTGTCTAGCCCTTCTTACTATTACCCGACACAAGTTTTCCGTTTCATGCAACCGTGCGACTCTATTGGACTTCATCCAATGGTACCGAGCCCACTCATCAAATCACCAGTTTTGGTGTTTGATCCTAACCATGCACCCACACCCATGAAATGCAATGTTACCATGCATATGCAATGCAATGTGCCATTGCAAGTTAATGCCATGTCCCGCATGTAATGAATGTCATATGGACAATATAAACCACATAATTTGATTTCGATTCGACAAATTATATCACATGCATAATTTTTCAAAACAAACATTCATTCAATGTTAATATATAAGAGCACACATATAAACATTTCATCACATCAACACAACCACACATGTCATTACATGCGCATTAACATTCTCAATCATTAAACCAATTATGGCATATGGTATGCCCACAAAACAGCCCACACAACAACCCGTGAATCGCTTGCATGTCCCGAACAAAGCCTAGACTCGACTCACAAACAAAGCATGACAAGCTCTTCCTTCGCCAGCAAACACTCGCCTAGGCTAAACTTTCCTTCACCAGGCGAAGCAAAAACAACGTGAGCAACTTTCTGCTCAGCCGGCGTGTATCCCACCTTCGCCATGGCGCACCTTCACTCAGGTGAAGCTTACTTTCCTGTGGGCGAAGAACCGGTTTCGCATTTTTTCCCAAATGGGCCTTTACTGACGTTCCACCATTTAACCCAAAAATCAGCCCCAAAATGGGAATCCAAAACAAGAGTAGAAGAATCCCTACCTCAAAGCTAGTATAATCCAGAGCTCCTCGACAAACATGAACTTTAAGTTCGTCTCGACGACTCAACTGATCGGAACTCCGTAGATCGAAGAAAGAAGGTTTGTTTCTCTCTTCCTCCATATCTTTCTCTCTCTCTCGGCAAAACCAAGAAAAGAATGGGATCTCTTCCTTTTTGTCCCCCAAGCCCTAACTTAAGTTTTAAGTGGGTGGCTCACATCGTGCCACATGTCCGCGATTGGTCCGAGTCTGTTTCTCCCAAATCAATATATCATCCCTGGGCTCAAGTTCAAATTATTCACCAGAACTTTCTGTATTAATTTATTTCCAACTTTGTGATTTTTCGCAACCCGCTGGGGGTCACTTAAGATGCATGAAATTCTGACACTTTTAATTTCGATGAAATTTATCTAAGTAACTAGATTTCGCCTGAAAAATCCAAACAGAGGTTATGAGCTATTATCCGAGATCTAGAAATTTCTACAATAATTTACGTATAATTTACCATTTTGCCCGTTTTCGGAAAATTTCAAATTTATCCGGGTTTTACATTATCTTTTAGGGAGAAGGGAAATAATCGATGCTTAATAACATCATGTTTAGCCCCATTCATTTTTACTCTATCACATAGCTCCAGGAATGTAGAAATATAGCCATTCGGGTCCGAAGAATGATGCCCACCAAACTATTGTCATTTACTCATGGATATCAAACTAGTTTATCAACTCAAAATCGCTTCAAGGCCTATCATCAGCTTTCTAATCGCATAATAATTCTCAATTACCATAGGCTTCTAATAATATCCAAGAGTACGTTGCAAAACATTTGGCTTGCTCATTAGGTACCTCTTAAGCCATCCCACTTTCGTCAAAAAACTTTAAACGTCGAATACCCCATAAAGTGTGTCTAACTTCAGTCAAAGGAACTAGATTAGCTAAACCTGCTCGGATTTACTTTGCACTTCCACAACCAAAGATAGCAAATACAAAAATTCAGAAAACTAAACAAATAAAAAAAATGTTTAAAGTGAATATAATCTTTTGTTATGATATTGATTAATCAAGTTATTGGAATCCTCGACAATGGTGCAAAAAGTTGTTAGTGAATTTAGAACACATTAAAAATTTCCTACAATTATAAGGAATCGCGTATAATAATGTAAGACCTTAGAAATTCCAATTCTCAAAAGGGCAAATCGTAATTTGATTACAAGCAAAATTGTTATTTCGTTAAAAATTCGAATTTATTCTTAGATCTTTGATAATGGAAAAGGATTTCACCGCTGAATTGCCTCGCTAAATCTAGCTAGTGCGCGTAAAATTTCATCAATTCAGACAAAGCCTGATTTACATGTTTCAGGCATCGCGGTCGTGCCGAAAACGATTTTCATGTATTTAAAGTCACATATAACATCGACTCATGTGCCATAAGTGGTATGAATAGAGAGATGATGAAACGGATTCACAGATAGGATTTAATGTCAAAACTGAAAAGAGGGACATAAACGCTATTTTTGAAAAGTTTAAGTCACAAAGACAAAAAGTTGCATAGTGTTTGTCTTCCATCACATACAAAAAATACTTGAATGGGGAGGATGATGCAAAGAGATGCAGAACGGATTGGGAGAATCTTTAGAGAGAGAAACTTCTCTAAAATATCGCGCGATCCGGGATCACAAGAAATGATAAGTATGGGTTTACTCTACGCTTGAGAGGGCTTCAGTGGTACCGATTTAAGAAGTTTAGACAACCTCCTTGAGGTAGGGGTTTTCCTACTTGGTTTATTCCCTCTTTAAGTACTACGAACGTTGAGTCTATCGAGGCCAAGTAGGGGTTGTCGATCGTCCTAAACTGGAAAACCGACTAATATGAAATTTTTTGAAATCAAAATATGCCACATGACTCACTACTCGCTGCTCGGGGCGTGAAATTGTATATTTATATGTTAAATCATGAGATTGTACCAGTCGTGAATGGACGAAATGCGTGTCTGCTGTGCAAATCGATGAATTGCGATTTTTCGAATAGTAACCAAGGGTTTCACTATTCCGCAATGTTACAGCCTCAAATATATTTGTGTGGAAACGTATGGTCGAGTGATTCGAGTCGAATGCTCTGGTGTTTGATCATTACCGTTTGAGCACTCATGTATGAATCATCAATGGCATGACATGATTGTGATTAGATATTATGTGCATGTTTAATATTTGTACGTGATTAGATCGTATTGAATTGGCATACATGCATTCCATATGCAATCGGAACACCCTAGGACTATAGGAGTGAGCTTATTATATTGAGTCTGAGAAACGGTTCTGAGGGCTGTCTAAAAATACAATTATCGGAGGGTAGTCCAAAAATTAAAATATCAATCACGTGAGACGACCCAATTGATGGTCTACCTGAGGGTAGTGTCCATTAAACAACATATCAATCGCCTGAGACGCCCCAATTGATATATATACATCGGGAGTGGTTGTCCACTAACAAAACAATAATTCTCATAATGTAGCTTAGCGAGTGTGAGAGAGTCTATGAGGACTCCTAGAATCGAGTCGGTCATATAGACATTCAAGTAGGACTAAGTGCATTTGCTTGAATGTATGTTTATTTTGGAATATCAGACCGCACTTAGGTGGAGAGTAGCCCACTTAGTGTATGCATTCCACCATCGAAAGATACTAGCTCACCTGTCAGGATATTTTACAGTACAGAAGCGGCGAGACTAGTTTCATTCATGGATCGGGAGGATTAGAAGAAAGCTCTGGTGTTGTGGCTTGCTGATATATATACATGTATCAAATGTCTAATTTTAATATATGTATCAGATAAGAGTGAAAATATTTGTAAACTGTAACTATTTGCAGAAGTAGTCGATTCATAGTTAGTATACATGAAAGATACGCCAGGCCTAAGTGGCCGACACTGCGATCGATATACTGATATATTGATATATTGTACCGTCAGACGGTATAGCGCAGGTTTCGTATTTGCAGAGCTCCCTGTACAAAGGAGACTCTGCCCGATTTTCTTGAAAATTGCTCAGTCACCAGACATTCACTGCATTCGCGGTCGACGGCAGAACACCACCCCAGTTTAGCTGCCACAAATTATAACAGCTTGCATACCTGGCCACCAGTACTCGAGGATTCGGGGCTTCAGCCATAGCGCCCTTGAGGGTATAAGAACATCACCACTAGGTGGTTCGATGTCGTTTTAGGTATGAGATTGTTCAGGAAATCACTTTAGATAAAACCCAGGGACACCGCATGCATGTGTTAGTGTTTTCAGGTGATTTGATTGATTTATCAGGTGGATCGTATGAACCGATGTTTATAACATGGCTCAGGATATGTTACATGCTCAGTGCTTAGGTACTAGCACTGCATATGTTGGAAAACAAATCTTAGAGCCATAGCAGGTGTAACCGGAAATGAGTCAAATTATAATCAATTTATTTGGTTTATTGGATAAATGTAAAATAGAATTTTTAATAGTACCAAGGTGTTAGAACACTTGAGGGTTTACAAGGAGTAAAAACTGAAAAGAAAATAAAATGAAATAAATTATAATAAATTTATTTGGGAAAAGGAATAAAATTTTAATAGATTTTATAGTCGAACTCATAAAAGTTTTGAGTTGTGGATGCATTTAAGTTAATGCATGAGGTAGCAAGAAGGCTACCATGAGAAAGAAAAAATTGATAGCAGCAAATTTCATAAATTTATTTGGTTATGAGGTGAAGAAAATAATTTTCTAAGGTTTATGTTGTAAAATGAAGAAAAATGGAGTAAAATAAGTATTTTGAAAATCAAATCAAATAAATTAGACAAAATTTTCTAAAAAATAAAATTTTCAAAATGAAATTTTCTAAAATAAATGTTTGTTGAAAACAATATTTTAAATGCAAATTGATTGCCTCAGATGTTCAAATGCAAGGACAATGTATACACTGATTTATGTGTGTATGATTAGTACCCCGGCCGTGTTTATGCCTTAGAGATACTGAATTGAGATTTAACCGCCATGTTAATCGTGTAGATGGCTAGTAGAGCATTGCAGGACGAGGACGCCCATGGGCAATCGGGTCGCACCACCGACATTCGATCACCACCTGCATTTAATCGTTGTGCCTTGCCGAGGCCGTAGGTGTTGCGCCGGTCACACGCACGTGCTAGCATAGCGTAGCCGGTGAGAGGTCCAGTAACCTCCAGAGATTTAGAGCGCACTCACCCTCCGGATATCTGCCAGGGGGAGGAGACCCGATATGGGTGCATCATTGGTTTGGCAAATCGAGAACGTACTCGGGAGGCTACTGAGATCACCCCGATGCACGACGGATCATATTAGTTGCATTCCAATGAGGCGAGGCCCGTATGGTGGGAGATGGGCCAGACTTTAGACTTAGAGGTTATGACATGGGCAGAGTTTCAGGAGCTGTTCATGGGTAAGTACTTTCCAAAGATTGCGAGGCATGCGAAGGCTCAAGAGTTCCTAGAGCTGAAGCAGGGGCGATGACTGTGATGGACTACGTGGCTAGATTCATAGAGTTAGCCCGATTTGCTGATGATTACGTGGCCACCGACCTGGCCAAGGTGAGGAGATTCGAGAATGGACTGAAGTTGTCCATTCGGGCCAGGATTGTGGACTCCACCCCATGCAGATATGATTCCATGGCTGGACGGCCTCAATTGATAGAGAGAGACGAGATGCCTTGGTACCTGATGGGTGTTGGTAAGAGGAAAGATGTCATTTTCCGCTTCACAGAAAGAGGCAGAGCTTCAGTTCAATAGGTTCTGTGTCACGCTACTTATCCAAGCTGTGGACAAATGAAAGTTGCCTGGCCAAAGTGACAATGACATAAGCAACATCAAGCGCTGTACCGACATGAGACGGATCGCTCTCGCAGATGTGTGGGATCCCGTGGTTTCGGGGACAGCACAACCCACTTCACAGCGTGACGCAGGAGAGTACGCCGACGCCTCCTCCACATCACTCGCACAGCCAGGAGCCGCCTCGCTGAGGCGCCACGCCTGGCACCCCACAGCTTCACGTAGGCCCGAGGCCGCAGCAGGGCAGGCAGACGAGGGCCCACGCGTGACATCAGTGGGTCCAGGCGTGGTTCACGCCGTCACACCAGCCGAAATGCAGACGCCCAGCCATACAGGCACGCTTTTGCTATCTCGCCACGGGCTGCGTGATTTGATTCCTCGTGCTTCAGATCATTCATTGCTGCACGTGATCGAGTCAGCCTGCAGGTCGGCACTACAGGAGGTTTCCTCGTGATGTGAGCTCTCCCTCAGGGATTAGGCAGAATAGGATGATATGTCAAGGTCGCGAGCTGGAGATCTCGGGACTCTACTCACAAAGGACCTCGGCGATCACGACATGTCGTAGCCTCGAAGGCCATCCTGCATGGATCAGCCTGACAAACTTACGTAGTCGTTATATCGATCAGGAGCGCAGAGGTTACCGCCACACGCAGATTCCGTGACTCAGGTGGTGTTTCAGTGGAGATAAGCATGACATTTTTTGCCCTGCACAGATATGAGTCCGTGTCGTGGACAAGAATGGTTGGCTAGCCACTTTTACCCTGCAGGACGAGGAGAGACCGCACTTAGATCTACCCCGAGTAGTACGCCAGAGTACGTGGATGTTTTTCCGCATGAGCTACCTGGACTACCTCCACAGGGTGTAGACTTCAGATCGAAGTTACACCCCGGTACTTCACCCATCTATATGACTCAAGATGTGGTGGCACCAGCTGAGCTGCGTGAACTCGCCAGAGTCCGCCACAGGAGCTTTACTGGATGGCAACGGTCAGACCGAAAGACTTCACCATTGGCGCCCGGCTTATTTCAGAAGAAGAAGGATAAGACCTCGACCGCGGCATTGATTAACACAATAACCGGTTAATATCAAGAATCTGCATCACTACCGGTGATCACGACTCATTTGACTACTGAGAAGAGCGCAGCCCATCGCAAGATAGACCTTCGTGACCGGGTTACCATCGCTTGAGGTTGTGATACAGATATCCCCAAGACAAAATAAGCAGTGATTTTCGTTATGGGTACTTGAGCTACGGTGATGCCCTTCGATCGGCTAAAATGCGCCACGCAAGATTCATGATCTCATGCATAGGGTATTCCAACCCTATTTAGATCGCTTGTCGAGTCTTCGTGGAGCGACATCTTCATATACTCCCACGAGCGGGAGCACTGCGATCACTGGCGATCGTTTTTACGCTTGCCGAGACCATCACCAGACGCCAAGTTCGCATGCGAGTTCGAAGCACGAGGTGAGATTTTAGGACACGGGTGTCGTGATCGATGCGTCACGACCCAGAGAAGGTCGAGCGCTGATGAGTCGGGAGAGGCCAAGTCACTAGATACGTAGTTTCTCAGATCAAGCAGTATTACAGAGATTCATCGAGGATTTCCAGATAGCAAACACGGCGAACAGCAATCTAAGAGCCGGGTTTGATCGGAGGACTGGCGCGAGGAGGCATTCCAGAGTTGAATGAGACTTACTTTAGCACTCCATCTTGATAGTTCGGATAGGACAAGGTAAGGCCAGTAGTATCAGGATGCCTCGAGGGCCTGGACGGGATGTGTTTTGATGCAATCGAGGGTAGTAGTTTATGGTCTCTCGATGTCAAGAACCCAGTGCACTCACTCCCACACACGACATGGAGTCAAGGCCGTAGTCTTCGCCTTGAAGATCGCGGCGCCCACTACTACACTACGAGAGTTCGAGGTGCAATCTGCACCATAAAGTCCTAAGTATATTTTCACGCAAATGTGGACCTCAATATGAGGCAACGCAGATGGATGGAGTTCCTAGAGGATTATGACTTCACTTTGCATTACCATCCCTGCAAGGCAAATGTGTATCATACCACTAAGTCACGAGGAGCGTTGGCTAGTATAGCTTTCGAAGGGCGACGGAGATCGACGGGCCGTTACAAGATGTCGAAAGGTGATCAGTGGTACCTGGGAGTTTATCTACACCGTCGTTGAGTAGAGGATTGAGTCCTAGTGGCGTGACGCAGAGATAGTCCACCGTGACCGAGTACGCCGTGCACGGGTGACGAGGGCCGACCGCTCACGTAGATGGTAGTCTTCTCGATCTAGGACGTAGTGGTTCCCTAATCGACCGATTTGAGAGGAGATTCTCAGAAAGCCACCGCTTCTCAATTTGCCGTGGCATCCGTGTGGCACGAAGATGTACCAGGATCTTCTGCACGCGCACTAGCCGAGTGGGATGAAGAGACATCGTGGGACTTCGGTTTCGACGATGTCTCACATGTCAACAGGTTAAGGTCGAGCACCGTGCCGCCAGGCTAATGCCGCATCAGTAATGAAGTGGAAGTGGGAGCACGCCACGATGGACTTTGTGACCCACTTGCCACACTGACGTTAAGAAGCATGACGATATGGGTGATAAGGACTGTACCTCATTAAGCCTGGCATTTTCTAGCCGTGTGGATGACCTTCGCCTCGAGAGATCTCACCGATTATACATTCGAGATAGTCCTACTTACATGGAGTACCAGTATCCATAGTGTCTGATAGGGACCCGAGGTTTACGTCACACTTTTGGAAGAGTTTCCAAAAGGCTATGGGCACATCTACCGACATGAGTATAATATGCCTCCACCTCGTGAGCTGCATGGTCGGCCTGAGAGGATCATATTGTATTAGAGACACACGCACGCGCTCCGGATCAAGGCGGCAAACTGGGATGGCATTTGCCCAGGTGGAATTCGGGCCACAACAACAATTATCAGCGAGTATACATATGGCACCGTATGAGGTAATCAGACATAGAGGCCAAGGTGTCATCAGCATGGACCGAGCGGAGAGAGCCCATCACCGGGCCTGGGATTCGATTGTGAGACACCTCCGAGAAGGTGAGCTCTGATACTACAACGCCCTCTCACCGCCAGCCAGAAGAGCTTGCGTGATGTGCGAAGGTCGACTTAGAGTTCAAGGTCGGGGGATCACGCCTTCTCAGCGTGATGCCTAAGAGGAGTGCGGTCAGTTCGGCGAGCGCGGGAAGCTATCACGAGGTTCATCAGACCTTCAGGATACTTTAGAGGGTAGGCACCGCCACAGACTTGCCATGCCACTGCCAGCATGTCGTGCGTCCACGAGGTTTCACGGCTCCACGTTCGGCAACATACTCCGCATCCGTACCCACGTGGTGGATCGTGATGACGAGGTTGACACCTGATGGACCTTCAAGGGGAGGGACTACAGCATTGTTGATAGCCGTGATCAGGTTTTGCGACGCAAGACCGTGAGGCTAGTAAGGGTACTATGGAGGCACTATGGAGTGGAGGAGTCTAATGCGGGAGCGAGGACACGATGGCGAGCCAATTTATCCTTCTTGTTTAAGGACGAAGGTACATGGTTTAGCTGCCAGATTTAAAATGGACTGCTTACATGCATGTAGAGTGCACGTTGCATATGCATGTGAGTGATTTGTAATCAGTTCTGAATTTCGACAAAATTCCTTTTAAGGATGGGAGAATGTAAGACCCGAGAAATTCCAATTTCTCGAAAAAGCGGCAAAATCTTAATTTCACATAAAATTGTTATTTCTGGAGCTAAAATCTGAATTTATTTCTTTAGATCCTGATGAATGAAACGTAATTTCACTGGTTGAATCGCCTCACAAATCTGGAATTTGAAGACGTAAATTTCATCAATTCGAGATAACGGAATTTACACGCTTTTTCAAGGCATCGCTGTTCAAAAGTCAGAACGATTGATGCGAATGAAGTCAAGATATAACACGTACTCATGTGCCATAAGTGGTATGAGAGAGTAGATGATGAAAATGGACGGGGTCGTGATAGAGCCGAACGTCAAAACTCGGGAAAAGAGGGACATAAACGCTCATTGGGAAAAGTTTAAGTCACAAAAGACAAAAAGTTGCATAGTGTTTGTCTTCCACTTAACATAAGTACAAAACGAATGGGAGAAGATGATGCAGTTGAGATGCGTAACGGATTTTCGGAGTAATTTCTTTAGAGAGAGAAACTTCTCTAAAATATCGCTACGATCCTAATCGCTTCATAGTTTTCGGATAAGAAGGGAAGTCATTTACACGGAGAGGGCTTTGCGTGGGTATCAATTTAAGGAGTTTAGACAAACTCCTGAGGTAGGGTTTCTCCTTACTTGGGTTTTATTCTTAAGTACTTACTTAATGTTCAGTCGACGAGGCCGTTAGTAAGTTGCTTGACGGCCCCAAACCTTGGAACCGACTAATATGAAATTTTGAAATCAAATGGTGCAGCCATGACTCCACTACCTACGCTTAGGCGTGAAATTGTATATTTATATGTTAAATCATGTACGATTGAAATTAGTCGGAATGGCTTGGAAATGTGTTCACAAAGTGAATCAATGAATTAGATTTTTCTAATAGTAAACTTAAGGGTTTCACTATTCCCTAAATGAAGTTCTCAAAATATATTTTGTGTGAAACGTGTATGGTCGAAAGTGATTCGAGCCGAATTGCTCGTGGTTTGATCATTGTACCAAGTGAGCTAATTTTGATGTATGAATTGGATTAATTAAGTACGACATGATTGTGTGATTAGATATTAAGATATGCATGTTTACATTCGCATGTTATTAAACTCCGTATTGGAATCGCATACATAAGTGCTCTATATGCAATCTACACCTTAGGACCATAGAGGAGTGCATGAGATGAGTCTGCAGAAACGGTTCTGAGGGTTGTCTAAAAAAATATTAACTGTTTGAGTGTAGTCCAAAATTGCACACAATCGTCGGAGACTCGCCCAATTGATATTCACTTGAGGGTAGTCCATTAGAACAAATAATATATCAATCATTTCTGAGACTCCGCCCAATTGATATATATACATCGAGGGTTGTCCACTAACAAAAACAATTTCATACGAGGCTTGTGCGAGTGTGAGAGGGCCTGAGGACTCTGATCTAAGTCAGTCATGCATATCTGCAGATCATGCATTTGCTTGAATGTATGTTTATTTTGGAACATCGTGACCGCACTTAGGGGCGGAGAGTAGCTCACTTAGGGCGATTCCACTTTCATCGAAAGCATTAGCTCACCCTGTCGAGGGATATTATTTTATAGGTACAGAAGGGTAAGGAATGGGCCATTTTAGTGGATTGAGGGATTAGAAGAAAGTCGAAGCTGCGGGCTTTGGTTAATGATATATACATGTATCAAATGTCTAATTTTAATATATGTATCAGATAAGAGTGAAAATATCATAACTCAGAACTATTCGTATATAGTCGGGATTCATAGTTAGTGATGTAGTGCGAGTATCGCTTCAGGCCCAAGTGGTGAGATATCTGCGTGATTGAATATATTGATATATTGATATATCAGACTGCTTGGGGATGCCAGTATAAGTGTGTTTTGTATTCGGGGTAGAGCCTGCATAAAGGAGACTCTGCCCGATTTTCATGAAAAAATGTCCTGGCCACCCGACATTCAAGGGTATTTCACGGTTGATCGTAGTCAACCCGACCGGCTCGGGGGCGCCGCGCCTGGCATCGCAGCCTGCATACGACCACCCAGGGCTCGAGGGGCCTGGGCTGGCCACAGTCTCGAGGTATAAGAACATCAAGAATCAGCATCCTCATGACAGATGGGATTTATTTGATCGCTTAAGAGGGGCGCTTGCCCATCTAAGATTGATCTCTCGTACTTGCTTAACACTAGCTGAGAGTTGTGAGGCCATATCCCTGAAGGACAGATTTGGGGATACTGGCATTTGTAGCATTTCCCTAATTGACAAAGGATGCCCTTTGAATCGACGAATGCCGCCATGGTATTTACTGATCTCATGCATAGGTGTCTGCACTTTATCTAGATCAGTTTGTGGTGTCTCATTGACGACATCTCGATCTACTCCAAGCTCCGAGGAGGAGCATGGAGATCACCAAGATTGTTTCAAGCTTTAAACATCACTGACGCCATGTTCAAGCATTTAGTTTGCCAATGAGGTGAGATTCTTAGGATATGTAGTGTCAGCTTCGGGTGTATCAATGGACTCGGAGAAGGTCGAAGCAATTATGAGTTGGGAGAGACCGAAGTCAATCTTTGAGATACGCAGTTTCTTAGGATTGGCAGGGTATTACAGGAGGTTCATTGAGGACTTCTCCAATTAGCTAACACTTCTATGAAAAACAATTTAAATGAGGTCAAGTTTGAGTTGAATGACTCAGGTGAGCTGCATCCCAAGAATCGGGGGAAAAGGATTTCACGCGCGACCTATTCGATAGTCCCAAAAAGGGAAAGATGTGCTGTACTACGGCGCGCCTAAGGACGAACTGCCGTGTTTTGACGCACCGTGAGGGTTGTAGCCATGGTTCTGCAATTGAGAACTACGCGGAATAACCCACAAATGACATGGAGTCGCGCCAGTCTCGCTTTCCTAAGATTAAGCGCCACTATCTATATGGTGAATAGTTCGAGGTATTCTCGGACCACAAAAGTCTGAAGTATATCTTTACACAACGGGACCTCAACATAAGGCAACGCGAATGAATGGAGTATCCGAGGGATTATGACTCTCGTAACGCCCCGTGGTTACTTCTTTTCGCTTTATTATTTTACTTATACATTTTCTCATTATAAATTTTTATTTTATTTATTCGATATTTTATTGGTTTTAAGTGATAAAATAGAGGTTTTTAGCGAATTTGTATTAGCAGATAAGGCACCCCCAAATTAAGCCCTAGTAGTTTAATGATATGTTTAGGGTATAACACAAGTTAAATGTGAATTTTTCGGAATTTATATGCTAAGTGAAAAATAAATAAATAAATAAAACCTAATTAATACAAGAGTCAAGGTCAAAATAGTAATTGTCAAATGAGGACCCAAAGGTTATAAATGAAGAAGAGTATATGCCAAAGTTGAAATGTGATAAGTTGTTGTGCAAATGAAATAGAAATGGAGGGCTTTAATGCAAAAATGGGAAATTAAGTTAAAAATGCCTTTAGCCAAACATGGTCATGTACATGAAAAGGATATAAGACCAAATCTTGTCTTGTAAAGGGGGAAGAACACATTTTAGTTTTGGAGAGCTGGTGGCTACTATGAGCCATGGATGAAGCCAAATTTGGTTTGATTTACTCCATTTTGTTCAAGGTTCTATGTGATCAAGAAAGGAAAGAAGAATGAAGAAGAGAAAGCTAGTGAAGATCAAGAAGATCAAGGTTAGGAACCCTCCTAACTCCATTTTTTATTGTGTTTGGGTTTGGTAACCCTACTTTTGTATATATACATGTTTGAGTTAGAGTTCACAGTTTTTCTTGATTAGGATTAGTTTTGAGGAATTTTGTATAAAGGAAATGTCAGTTTTGTGTGGAAAATGTCGTCAAATTTTTCAAACCCATGCTTTGTTTCTCTTGGCCATAACTCGTCATTACTCTATCCAAATTGAGTGACTCCACTCGGGCAAACTGCACTTCTAGGAGAATAAATTTGCTTTTAATAAGTGTATTCAAATTTGGACCCTATTGGACCCAAAAATATGTCAAAGTGAAGCTCTATTTTCGGGTAAATTCTGGATCTGGTTTGGTACAGTTTTGGTGTTTTGGGATAGTTTTGGTATTTAAGCCATAAGTTGAGTTTCACTCATCCAAATTGAGTGATTCAAATTTTCAGGCAACCAAGACTTCTAGGAGAACAAATTTCCTTGAAATAAGTGTATTCAAATTTGGACCCCATTGTACCCAGAAATTGGTCTAATGGGTGCTTTGTTTATAGGAAAATTCTGGTTCTATTTTGAAAATAGAGTAGTTCTGCTGTTTAAAACACATCTCTAGCATGCGGTTCGAATCGGATGATCTCCAATTTTTGATAAAATAGATTGATAGAGAACAATGGACTGAAGGAAGTTGCAAAATATGGCCTATTTATTCCCAAAATTTTACAAGTGAAGGGGTGTGTATTGGGCAGAAATCAACCCTAACCAAACACTAGCATGCACGACTAATATTTTTCTCTATTTGTGATGGATTAGGGGTCAAGACTAAGAAACTTGATTAAGATCTAATTCCAAGGATAGGAGTCAAGTAAATACAACCTTTTCTTGGGTTTGTTCTTCTCATTGCGCCTTGTAATCGGATTTGTCAAACCGAAATGATTTACATGGGAAAATCAGAGCAGCTTTGTTTTTAACCATAAAAATTTGTTTTAAGTAATTGAGAAATTGATCGTAAATGGATTGCCATGAAAACTACACGAGTGTCAAATGGGTCATCAGTATATATGGCTACAATATCAGAATTTACTATGATCGAGTATTAATGCTCTTAAGAGAATGTGTTATCCATCATAATCGAAAGGCTAAAGATAGATCGTATACTGTCAGGGTCAATGTAATAGCAATTTACAAATAAAATGATTTAGAGTTATATCGAACCGCAGCTGGTTTAGACAAAGATCTAAGAGTGTAATACAAAATGAATTATTAAATAACCAATCAATATGCCAGATCGCATCGCGTTCTTAAATGTTTTTATACCGGACTGCGTACTTAGGGATTCGGTCGGCAGATCTGTTATCCCCATGCAACTGAAAGTCATAGTTAAATTTAAGTAAGAGCAAACTTATAAGTAAATGTGTGAAATGTATAATTCGAGTTTGAATGAAAAACTAACATATATATCGTTTAATCATTGACCACTGAAAATGCCAAAATGTTGCTTTCTTGGAAGATACATATTTGTATATTGATTGAATTATGATAGAAATGATAGAACTAATCGTGCATGAAAATGCTTAGCGCGTTGTTTTATCACACACAGGTACCGAGTGAATAAGGGCAAGATGTCACACCCCCAACCCCCGCCTAGGCAGATGAAGGGGGCGCGAAACTATATTGAGATTTTTACTGCTTTTTCTATTACTGGTGGTCCCAAGTCTTATAACCGAATCAAAATATCATACAAAGATACAAAATAACTACCAATCAGAGCGGTAAGCTTTACATCCACATACGGTACTTCAGTCCCATTTACATATACATATACAAAAACTATACATTTACATTTTACATAATCGTAGCGCAAAAACCTACTATGATGGACTCCTAACAGTTAGTTGGCCTAGCACAAAAGTAATGATTCGCGACGTCCCTCCTCCGTAATTTTACACCCGATTAAACCATTGCTAAGCTTAATGCTTAGTGGGAAACATATGACTTATACGTATACACACATCAATACTCATTTACAAAGAAGTTACAATAGTAAATGTATATAGTGTAGCGTATATCATATTTTTCATGAATTCATAACAAACTTATACACATACTTGTACTTATGGCGTGACTTTATACTTGTTCACTCCCATAGGAGTTACAGAGCTTATACTCACGAGGTATCAGAAAATTACAGAGCGCACGATATACATTACTTTTACTCTTATTAGTTATTCGTACCTATCATATAACTATTTGACTACCTAGACTAAAGAATAAGAAATGAGTAAGACAGCACAAGTACCCTCGAAGGCACGACATAAAGATCAGAGGTGCCGTAGCACAAAGCAAGAGTGTCGCCAATCAATCGACAAAGAGTGTCGCTGCAATAATCGTGAGTAATTGAATTAAATGCGCCGGGCTAACGCATCGAGAACGTCGTCAAGACTAATCAAAGAGTACCGGCGTATTCATACGTGCCCGCCATCGCACGTAGGTGCCATGCCATTCAATATCCGGTCTTAGGCAATCCTACAATTATATGTGTTCAGGAACTTACTATCTTATTATAAAGGCATATCGCCTCGGCGGCGAGGTACGGTCTAATTTTTCATTTACCTTACAAACATGAATGGAACCTTTCATCCACTTATACGGTCCTCATTAGTCCACACAAGTCCCTAATAACTAATAGCAAACATGACAAAACACATGTCTGTGAATAGTATTACGCCACACCTCTCGACCAAGTCTCCTCTCAACCACGCCGCGGCGTGGACATGCCACGCCTTAGTGTGGACTTCCACACAAGAAAGGATCCCTAATACAGCAGAGGGATTCCTAAATTTGCCCAGATTTGCCGATTTCGTCTTCTTTTCCCCCAAACCACAACAAAAACCCAAAATAATCTAAAAGCATCACCAAAAACAACTCCCAAGTGTGCTCTAACCCAACCAAAACCAAACATAGAGATTTATTTAGGGTTTTTCCGAACCCAAACTCAAATACTTGTAAGTTAGGTTAACTTCTTAACACTCAAGTAGGTATCCATACATCATGAACCAAGAATCCATACGCAAAGGGAGGATTTGATACTCATCTTATAAAAATTAGGGTTTTACCAACCTAACTTTCAACAACCCAGTGGTTATGACAATCTTAACTAAACCCTAGAAAATTTCCAACCAACTATCCATACAAACTCCATAGTAATCCATACAAATCCATACAAAATCATAGCCATTCATACCTTTCTTCTTCTTTCTTCTTCTTCTTCTTTCCTACTTTGCCTTTCTCCTCTCTTCTTCTTCACGTCAAGCCCTCTCCAAATGAGATACCAACTTGGTCTTATCCCTGATATTTAATTTTCCTTTTATTAATTTTAGTCCTCAAACTCTCTCTATTTGCAAAAAAAAACAAGTTATTCATATTTCCACTTTAGCCTATAATCTTCTTATCATACGACCTTGGTCCGAATTTATAAACATTAATTTACCTTAACTGATTGACTGTGATTTCAAAAAACCCTCTCACTTACAAAAATAATAAATGCAAAATTTCAAACGCACTTCTATAATATACCCCAATTATGTTCAAAAACGACTAGGTGTATTTCGTGTTACACAAGATCAAGGACCGAGAGCCTGTGAGTCATCAATGAATCAGTATGAGTATAAGAATGTTCGCCTCACGCATACATTTCATTTCAAAGAAAATCACGTAATTGTTTTCAGATCAAGTAAACAAAGATGTATATATCTTCATGGGAAGAGAATATTTTGATTCACATTTAGACATGAACTATAATGTTTTGTAAATGATTTAAAAAGGGCAAGAAATGTTGTCTTGTATAAATGTGGGAATTGAGCAAATGATGAGCTTTCTACCATGATTGATGTGTGTGTATATATCTATATATATATATATATATATATATATATATATATATATAATGCTTATTAGTAATGAGATCATATTTTCATACATACATAAATATGATTTAAATGGATATTAAATATCTCATCGAAAATAAGTATATGAATTATGTTTCACAAATAAATGGATAGTGGTCCGTCCCCGTGTCCGACTTTAGCCACGCCTGGGTCGAGTTCGGGGCGTGATAATCACTTAGGCCACATCCAAGAAGGCAAATGTGGTGGCTGACTCACCACCGAAAGTCACGGAGTAATCGCTAGTGTAGCTTCTGCAAAGTTATAGATGCTCAAGGTTGTGGAACAATTGACTACAAAGATAAATGATCAAAGCCAGGTGTTTTGGATGGCATACACCTCCTACTAAGCAGAGTGGGATTGATCCAGGAATAAGATACGTAGATATCACAGCTCCATCCGGGACCGAGTACATCCGTACCTGGGACGGTCACATACACGCCGATGGTAGTCTTCGATATGATGTGCTAATCTTAGTCAGTAGATCTGGTGAGAGGAGATCCCTCAAGGAGTTCCATCGCTTCCCGATTGTCAGGCATCCAGTGGCACGAAGATGTACCGAGATCTTTGTCGCTAGTATTAATGAAGTGGGATGAAGAAACACGTTGAGGATTTCATACGACGATGCCTCATGTTTGAGCAGATAAAAGTGAAGCACCGTAGGCCGCAGGCTACCCGTACCCATCGGAGGTGCAGTGAAAGTGGAACATATGACGATGGATTTTGTGACTCACCTACATGACATCGTGGAAGCATGATGCGCAAATGGTAGTGGACCTACCATTAAGTCGA
This sequence comes from Tetrastigma voinierianum, assembly GCA_016808115.1. Taxonomy (NCBI): domain Eukaryota; kingdom Viridiplantae; phylum Streptophyta; class Magnoliopsida; order Vitales; family Vitaceae; genus Tetrastigma; species Tetrastigma voinierianum. The sequence continues at coordinate 53,288 of JAEQBH010007744.1, read as the reverse complement.
CACATTTTCTCGGTCGCGGCGTATGACCTTAACTCCCCGAAGAATTCTATTGTGTTATACATACGAGATCCTCCAGCCATGGAATGTTTCTATCGTGATTAACTCGGGATCCCGTGCTTCATTTACTCATTTTTTGAAAAGTTTCCAAAGAGCCATGGGAACACGGTTGATGATGTGCACTGCTTTTCATCCACAAATGTATCTACAATGGGAAGGACCATATAGGTTTATATGACATGTCGTGGATACAAGGCCCTAGATCTTAAGGTTAGCCAGAAGATCATTTACCAGGTAGTTCGCCACAACAGCTACTGTGCAAGCATACATATGACACCATATGAGCTATATGGGAGGCTGTCATCTCCTGGGCTTGTCGGATCTGAGGTGGAGAGAGATCCACCACTCGGTCCGAATTTGTTAGAGACACCTTCGGGGTCGTGGATTTGATACTTTGTTTAATTTCACGCCGTATCGCATGTAAGAGCTATGCCGACAGTGGCTTACTTAATTCTGTGAGCTCGAGGTAGCGCATCATGTTTTCAAAGGTGATGACAAGAGATGAGTGGTCGCGCCTCTATAGTTTAGGAAAGCTATCACGAGGTTTATCTGCCCCGAGATACTCGAGAGGTGGGCACAACAGACATCTGGGCTGGCATTATCGCTAAGTTTATCGAGTGTCCATGAGGTATTTCATGTCTCTATGCTCCGAAAGTACACTCCAAAACTGACTCATGTTATGGATTTGGGCGAGCTTATTGTTGACACAAATGGGACCTTTGAGGAGGGACCTGTGCGTATTATGGATAGTCAAGATCAGGTTTTGCGACGCAAGACTGTGAGGCTAGTGAAGGTGTTATGGTAACACCGAGGAGGGGAGGAGGCGACATGGGAACGTGAGGACACGATGCGTGCCAATTATCATTTCCTATTTAAGGATGACTTACACGTTGTTTAATCATTTCAAAATGACTAATGTACGCGGCATGTGATCGTGTGTATATGAATTTCGGGGACGAGATTTTTTTAAGGGGGGAAGAATGTGAAAACCCGGGTAAATTTGAAAATTTTCGCAAAATGATCAATTATCGTTGCAATACATGTTGTAAACCTAGAAATCTTTCTAGATCTGGGATGACATAATAGATCTCCCCGTTGAATTCGTATTGCGAAATCTAGTTACCCATACGAATTTCGTCAAATTCTAAGATGGACGGAATTTCATGTACTTCGAGGCAAAACAGAGGAATGGCAAGGTGACAAGTATGCGCCATGGCATCATGACTATAAATTAGGGTGCCATGAGGCACAATGCATAATGTTAATGCACACCTGCATACATGGAAAGATGGAATGGATGTGAAGGTGACACATGGAAACCATGTGTCACTAAAATGGAGAATGGAAAAAAAAATATAATTCTATCAAATGGAAAATGTGATCAGTTCGTAGAGGAGAACAAAATAGAAAAGGAAAAGAAAGGAAGGAAGAAAAGGAATGAAAACGCCTATGAGGAATATGAAAGAAAAAGAAAGAAAGAAAATTAAATGAAAAGAAAGGAAGAGGAGGAGTAGTGAGGAGGACCTGGCCGCTCTCCCATTTTTCAAAGGCCCACGTATCAAGGAGTAGGCATTGTCACACCCAAAGAGATAGTTTCTCCATCCTAAGTATTTCATGCTTAAGGGTCATTCAATGGCCATCGGGTTCCTACTCACCGCAGGCCGCCGGTTCATGACAATTTGGACCGACCATTACTAGTCTGTAACCTGTTATGGAGGTCCAGTCGAACGTTGACCTGCTTTTTTTTTTTTTTTTACATTGGCCGCCAAGTGTTGTCCGAGAAGGTACTTAATCCTGTATTAATTAAGGCTGAGCTGGGAATCGCTTGTAGTCAATCTATAGCTGCTTATGACGCCTTGAAGATTGTTTAACACTCAATGGGGGACTAAAATTCTGAATTATTCAAAACCTGCCTTCCCGTAGCCGAGAATAGCTAGATGTGTGGCTTATGATTTGGTCAGGTGGGCTGCTGTTTCAGGGCATTACTTATGCCATACACTTCGTCACAGCACTACAAGTTGCCTATGCTTATTTTCGATTGATATACTTGGTGTTGATCGTGAATTTATGTAGATATATTGATTGAATGGATGTAAATTATATGTGTTGATAGTAATTTATCCATGATATTTGGTAATGGCATGGTTAGAAATTGTTTCAAGTAGCACTCGCTTTAAGGACTGCCCGACATTTTCGTGACGCCCATGGGAAATTCCGGATAGCTGGCTACACCTCATTCCCTGGCCCGACCCGAATGGCGGATCCGAATCAGCTCGGGGCGCAAGACTATATACCGACTCTTACCTTTTTTTTTTTTTTTATACGTATACATATACAAAAGAATCACTACCAGTGGTGTCCATCAAATCTATACACATATATCGAAATCCCATTTACAAATACAAAACCGTACTTTTATACTTACAATTCAGAGCACTGAACATACCGTGATGAACCCCTACTACAAGGTGCAGCCCAAACGTATGCTAAGCTGACGCTATCTCGTACCTACACTGATTGAAACCCGTGCTGCTTTACGCCATGGGAAATATATGTCTTATGCATATACACATTTAAAGCATAAACAATAATGTATATCGTAATTTTCATGCATTCATATAATGAACTTATACATTTACTTATGCTTATACGACTTTATTTTATTCTGAATCCTATACTTATAAAGATTCGATTCATACCTATAGCGTAATTTATTCTTATTCGGAACTTATACTTATAGCATTCGGATCTTATACCTATAGTAGACTTATTCTCATTCGGAACTTATACTTATAGCATTCTGATCTTATACTTACTCAGATCTTACACTCCAAGTACTATTCTTATTCAACTCCCATGTATAATGCGATTTATCTGCATTCCATATACAGATCAGATTATACATATATATTTAGACGTATATGGTTTATCACGTACTCATACTTCATCTCATCATATATCGTTCCAGAGTTCCTAGAGTTACAGAAAGATAATTTAAACAGAGATATTTATATTTAATGCATCACTTATATATATCTATCTCGCATCTCCCGTAGGAGCCGCATGTAACTTATGCTTTATATAGAAAATTTTAGGCCAAGCAAAGCTTATACCCATACCATAGGGCTTATACTTATACTACGGAGATTACATTTGTTTGGAGGTCCCCGTAAGTCCTAAAGAGTTATTACGGAACGTCTACTGGTATTGCGGAACTTATCCTTATACGGAAGTACCCATAGGTACTACTGAGTTTATCCTCTATCCTGAGTTTATACTTATGGTACTGTGAGGTACTAAGTATAAATTAGTTCAAATATAGAGATATCTCGTAGGTACCACAGAACTTATATTTATTCTTAGTATTTCTCGGATCTTATTCTTTGTATTACTTAATTATATACTTGTTTTACTGATCTTATACTTGTAATACTTGAGCTCATTCTTATATTTCGCATCTTACATGTATTACTTAACTTATACTTATTTTACACTCACATAACATTTTATCGTACACAGCACTGGGGAGGTACGCTTAATGGTGTCTTACGATAGCAAGAGGTACCCAGAAAATAATAGATTTTATACTTATTCCTATTTGTGACTATACTAGATTACTAGGGCATATTCTATACCAGCACCCAAGAGGTACTACATGTGACCATTATACGGAAGCACCAGAGGTAACACTGACTATATCACATTACGTAACTTATACTTACTTTACTAATATAAGGTTCGTAGGTACTACGTAGATTTTATTTGCATGTGGCACCCGTAGGTACTACGCGTGATACAGTAGGTACCGTAGGTACATTTAGATCGCAACATATTCAATTCTTTTTTACCTTTAGTCTTTATTCGTAGTCTTATCATATAGAACCGTTTGACTAATGCACTAATCATAAGAAATGAGTAGATCGGAAATTTAATAAAATTCGGCTGTATAACACAAGACTGAGGTGCCGTAGCACAATGCAGAGTGCCGGGCATCAACAGAGTGTCGTGAGCACTAACGAGTACCGGCACAATCAGAGTGCTGTGAGCACTAATCGGGGAGGCCAGAGCACTAACGAGTACCGGCACGTTGCAGAGGCCGATTACTAATCGGGAGTATCGGCACAACCAGAGTAACGGTAGCGCACTAATCAAGAGTACCAAAGTATCGAAAGGTGAGTCTTTATTGATCAACGTATACCAAGTACTAATCAGAGCGTCGCAGCACTAATCGTGGAGTACCAAGTACTAATCAGAGTATCGAAGACTAATCGTGAGTACCAGTACGAAAGGGGGAGGCCAGAAGATCAATCAAGAGTACCGGCACTAATCAAGAGTGCCGTAGCACTAATCAGACGTCACCGGCCCATTTTGTCCTAGGTGGTCAAGAGCGATCAAGACTTTTGTAACTGTTAACTTATCTTAATCACATTCCCGCGTTTTACTTTATATACGCTTTCAAGCTTCATGCCTTCATGTTTCGGCCGTTTATATTTCATTATCATATTCATGTTTCATGAACACGCTATACATACAGGTATTTCAATATACTGTACAAAGATGATGCCTATGTTCACACATCATTCATGTATTCTTGTCCCTTTATGAATCTATTTTACTTAGAAATCGAATCATTCCAATTTAAGATCATCTCAAACTAAAGTTATGGTATCCATGCCAAACTAGTCCGCTTATCGATATTACACTAGGATAGTTTGTAGTTATTTTCATTTTCCATAGTCTTAATCCATTTTGATAATCGTTCTTGTATTCTTCTAAGCTTAAGGTGCTATGGGTTCTCCTCCAATCAATCACCTAAATCGGGAGCACCGGAACTCAAGTTACACCAAACAAACTGGACTACCCTCTATGGTAAAACTGGCTAGAAATTACTGAACATAATCCCTTTACTTTGAGGAATTTTTTAGCCACATAGGATCATAATTTGAAGGTTCCTATTTCTAGATGTTTAGTCTTAAAGCCCATTTTTTAACCAGAAACTTGAATCACTCACCCGATAAGAAATGAGTGTTGCGCCAAAACACGAACACTAGTCAAAATAGAGCACCCGGCACGCAGATAAATTTCTCTACTCCACCGTATTGTGTTCGGTTCTCTAGGGCTGTACCGTATTGTGCTTATCTATACTGCATACAGAAAGAATGTGATTACCGCACTGCACAGTTCATGTACAGATAAAATCGGGGAATTTGCCTTAAAATGGTACTCACCATTTTTCATGCACTTTTCTTCCATAATTTTCTCTCTATTTCACTCATCAAGAATCAATAACATGAACCTTCAAACAACTCCACAATTACTTTTAATTAACAAAGAATCCATGATTCATACCAAAGTTCACTAAACTTTATAAACCTTGAAATTGTGAAGGATTCCATATTTAATTATGATCAACTAGGATTTCAACCAAACTTCCCTTAAATCTAGAGAGTTAGGATGTATTCCTAACAAAACCCTAGAAGAGGGAATCCAAATTCACCTCCAAAGAAACCTCAAAGAATCCATACCCGTTAGGGCTCAAGCAGACAAAAAAAACATACCAAAATCCCTACAAAAGTCATGTATCCATACCTTGGCTTGATTTCTCCCTTTCTTCCTCTTCTTCTCCTTCCTCTTCCTCTCCTCCTTCCCGTAGTTTAGTCTGGAGACCAAAATAACTCATTTGGTCTCCTCTATTTATAGTGAAAGTTTTTATTATTTAGCCTTTTAGTCCTCTATTTTTCTAGGAATTACACTACAATTCCTATTATTTCTACTTTGGCCTATAGTCTTATCAATTTATGATTTTTATGCCCTCTTTTAGCAAATTACACTTTTTCCCTTTTAACTTGTACAATTTTCGGGTCTCTCGTTTCCATGTTTCGCATTTAAATCACGAAACATTCAAATTATGCTTACAAAATACCCTAAACATGTCGAAAACAACTAGGGTATATTTCGGGGTGTTACAGCTTCCACTTTAGACCGCCATAACTTTCTCGTCCGAACTTTGATTCACGCGTTGTTGGACTCTATGGAAAGCCCTTTGAGTCTAGAATCTAACCATATCCCAATGAATGGCATTTGGTGCTTACATCTTTGGGCGTTTCATACTCTTTTCAAACAGTCGTATCGGGATGCTTTCTAACTGCTTAGGGCTAGTTCATGGCCTATGTGTAACTTGTTCAGGGATAGTTTCGGGCAGTTCTCAGGCCTGTCAGGTCGAGTTTAGGCCCTATTAGCCTGCTTTTACAACCCGTTTACGACCGTTGCCAGGCTGACATGCCGGATCAATTGATTTATGCTGATATGAGTGTTTAGATATATTGACATTGATAGATGTAAATTATATGCATTTGATATAATTATCCATGATACTGAATATAAAATATGATATGTTAATGTATCATATAGCATTCATCCAGTGGCATTTTTGCATTGCATATGCATGGGGACATCGCATTAAATGGGTGTGAGTACATCGACATCGAAGCTTGGTGTTTGATCAGGGCTCGGTTAAATGGGACAACGCCATCGTAATCACGTTGATAAATGGAAAAGAAAATATGTGTCAGGTATCAGCAAGTAGGGATAGATCCCCTCTCAAGAGAAAGACCCGCCAATTATGGTTAGATAGGCCGGAGTGGTGAAAGGTCGTAAAAGTGTCTAGGTTTGCGTAGCCTATGGTGCGACACCAAAAATCCTCTACCCACACAAAGGCGCGTGATTTTGAATATAAAATGATCATTGCGATGTATCATACAAAAAGCTTTTGGTTTATAAACAAATGTTTGAAAATGATCGTTGAATGTCATCCAAATGACTAAGCCACATACGGGCTTAGGCATCGCGTGAGAGGAGCCTGGTGAGGATCTGGGTGCATGGTACATATGAGTCGCGCCTAATTTCATGGCATGGCATGAGATTCATATAGACTTGGGTATGTTCTTGTTGGAATGTGAATGTGAATGTTGAGTGAACATCACATGTGCACTTAAAGGAGTAATTTCTTTAGAGGTATTCTTTATCAAGTAATAAATTTCACCTTTATGGGATAACCCTTTCAAAAAGTATCGACACCGGTGGACGGCGCATAGACAAGGCCATGATTGTGAAGAAGGCCGACATGTGGCCTCGATAAATCCTTTTGTAAAAGTGCTTAGATCAAACTAGTTCCAGCACGTAATTTTGTATAAAAGAATTGTAATTAAATTCTTTGCATCATCACACATACGGCATGTAATATTGGTAAAAGGGTCGTGATCGAACCCTTACGGACTGTATCTAAGTGTATTAGTCTCATTATTTTAACTTAAATATGATTTAATGGGTCCCAGTGAAGGGACGTATCGAGGTGGTGTCGAGTAACTCAGTGTCCACGAGCAAATGGTACCGGTTCGATACCAAGACTTAGGTGCGCGATGACCTAAGGTAGAATCTTCCGCAGGTTGATGGCTAGTTAACGGGAACCTTGGAAATTGGAGCATCACAGTGGCTACTTGGTTTACATCCCCAAATGATTAGTCATATTTAGAATTGAATGTGTTCTTAAGAACCATTGGATCCAATTTGTTATGTCTAAAAAATTTATTTTCGAAAATAGCATCTTGGGGAGTGAAATCAAAAGTGTTTTAAGGATCATATGGTCCACTATCGATCTCCAACAAGCTATCGTGATGCAAACAATCGGGTCGTGAAAAATTAGTGATGTTTAATATTTAGTCCATGTGTTGATGACCAACAAGTTGAACGTAAATAAGAGTTAAGAAGCTAATCTAAAGTGTTTTGAAGGACCCGCCATCTAATGTCAGATGTTGATTACGCCGTCTACGAAGTGGTGTTAGGCAAAACATTTCGATCCATTTTTTTGATGTCAAAACAAGTTGTTGTGCAAAAGGGATTGAACAAAGTCTAAATTTAGCATTTATTTAAGGGTCATTTATTCTCTTTTGAAGCTCATTGAGTTGTTGATCATGTGGACCTAAGTGGGAGGAAAATTTAAATATGTTTTTAAGGACCAAGTTGTCCATTTTTTATATCAAAAAGGATGCTTACTTTTATGATTAGTTAAGGGCTTATTTGAGCATGATTTTAATGATTACTTGGTTTATTTTGGAAGCCCACCAAACTGTTGTTGTTAAGAGCTTGGTAAAGACTAGTTTCAACATAATTCAAGGATCATTTGGTTCATCTTCAAATTTCATACAACTATAATACCTCAAGGGTTGAACGGTGCATGCTCAGATATTAACTTGAGCAATATTTTAAAATTCCAATACTATTAGATGCTCAAAACCATTTTTAACATTAAAACAACGACTAAACTAATTACCTGAATGAATCAACTATTTTTTTATAGAATTGAATGTACCACAATTCCTAATTCCTTCATTTAAATGGGCCATTTAACAAGCCGAACTCCAGATTTGCCAACCTAAGCCAAACTCTCACAGGATACTGATCACGAGACTTTATAAAGGTTTATAAATCTCTTTTCTCATTCAGTGTGAGAGAAATAAGACTAGGAGAATAAAAAATTCATTCATTCACAAGCTAATGGATCGAACTTGGGACCACTAGCTCCTTTTCACATGAGAAAGTACTTCCTTCCGTGATGCCCAAAACCCGGGTCCGCACTATCCGCCAACTCATGAATACATGACGCCGGTTACCCGACTCACTTCAAAATCGGGCAGAGTCTCCTTTAGAGCACGGGAGTCTACCCAAATGATACACGCATGAAACCCGGTCCCAAGCAATCTAATATATGCAATATATATATCAACACGGCTACTGGGGCCCATAATACAATACTATCACACAGATTCAAACTATATCCTATAGTTTCAAGAGTTAATAAACTACTTATACAACATATATTAAAATGAAAAGCATTCTAATACATGTATACAGTGTGACACTAAAGCCACATCCTGGCTTTCTTCTAAAATGCCTCAAGGATCGAACCGTCTCGCACGCTCCCGTATCAAAGGGGATCCCACGACGGGTGAGCCAATGCTCGCAGGAGAATCGCCCAAACGGGCTACTCACCACCTAAGTGCAAAGGTACGTTCAGCGCAAACACACATTCAAGCAAATGCATGATCCTACTTGAATGTCTACATGACCAACTCCTGCATCCTGAGTCCTCACCGACTCTCTGCTACACTCGCCTGCTCTCAGGATGAAAATTCATTGCTTTATTAGTGGACAACTCGGCGTATATATATCAATTGGGCTAATTCCGAATGAATACATATATTAATTGTTTGTGGACTAATTCCTCCGATGAATATCAATTGGGGCCGTCCGACCATTGATATTTTTAGTTCAGGGACTACCCTCCGATAATTAACATTTTAGACTACCCTCCGAACCGCTTTCTAGACTCATCTCATGCACTAACTCCTATAGTCCTTAAGATGTTCCAGCGTATATGGAATACATGTGTGCTAAATTCAACATACCTAATCACATGCAAATATATAAACATGAATATACTCCGCATAATTCAAATCACACAATCATGTTATGTAAATTACACAAATTCATACATCAAAATTAGCTCACTGGCTATCGATCAAACACGAAAATTTAATTTAAATTACTCGACCAAACACATATTTTCGCAAAAATCTATTTTCGTGTCACTATTCCTAGGAACAGTAAAACCCTAGGTTTTACTGTTCTAACACTCAACAATTCACTTTGTGAACCCGCATTTCACGGCCATTTCCGGCCTCATCCAAATCAATCCATGATTTAAAACATAATTTATACTATTAAAGACCCACACAGTCCCTCACGGTTACGGCCGCTTCCTATTAGGTTCAATAAATCGACCAATCTTGGCCCCAAGCTTGGGATCGATCAAACGGCCGCTCAAGGCCTCATCTCAAATTTCTCAAACATTCGTGAAACCCTTAAATGTGGGAATAAAACTCAAGTAGGAGAAAATCCTACCTCCTGAGTTTGTCTAAAACCTACAAATCTGCACTCACGCCAGAGGCCGCTCCACGTAGAACGCCTTTCCTTCATTCGAAGACCGCCAACGGTCGATCGCTGTATTTCTAGAGAGAAGGTTATCTCTCTAAAACCTCTCTACGAAAAAGCCACCGGATCTCAAAATCCTCTCTCACGCTTTTGGCCTCTTTTAACATTCGGGGGAAGATAACTATTTACTGTTTTGTCATTTAGTGACTTAAAATCAAATTCCAAATGACCATTATATCCTCTTTACCGTAATTGATATTCGCACTATCTCTACTGGCCCCATCATTTCACTCATACCACTTATGGCACATGAGTATCGCATATATGTGACTTTCGTGAGCATCGAAAAATCGCTTTACGACACCAAAAACGCGATGCCGGGGTGTAAACGTGGTCGATCCGACCGTCTCGAATATTACGAATTTACGTGCTAGCTAGATTTCATGAGACACCCAACTGCAACCTCGCTTTCATTATCCGGGGAGATCTAGAGAATTACCTCGATTTTTAACCTAAATTACAATTTTGTAATCGAAATTACGATTTTCGCTTCCTTATTCCGTAAATTAGAATTCCCTGCCCATTCCTCCCAGCGAATTTCATTCCTAACCAGGACAATCATAATCACTCACACGCACATACAACGCGGTACTACCACGCAGATGTAAATTACCATTTAAACGCTAAACGACCAACCACGCACCTTCATCCCAAAACAGCGACATGGTCCTGATCGTCCCGCCATTCCACGCCACTCTTCACCACAATGCCGCCAGAGACCTCATTGGCCTCACGCCTACTTCAAAATCCCACCACGCACACCAACATTTACACCGTCCTCTTCGAAGGCCTCATCCGTGTCAACCTCAATTCATTCCAATCCACCACACGGCTTGACCGAAATATATTTCGAAGATGGAGACGTGAAATACCTCGTGACACCCGATACATACCGGGCGGTAATGCTAACCGGCACGCAGCTGCGCCTACCTCTCGAGCATCTCGAAGGTCCAATAAACCCCTGGGCGATACCTTCCCGTTGCGAACCCGACCACCCTCTTAGGCATCACCTTCGTTGAAAACGCGGACGCCCAACCTCGAACTCTGTGCGGGTCGACGTCAGACACGCCATAGCTCTTCACCGCTCGGGCCGTGAGAAGACGCCGTCGTATCAAGCCCACCTTCTCGCAGGTACCTCAATCAAATCAGACCTGGATGGAGCCTCTCCCACTCCTGGCCCATCCTAATCTGACTCATACTCCCATACAATGCCCATGAACTGCGCCATCCTCGATACTGCTTCGATAACTGTTGTTGTAGGCGAATTACACTAAGGGCAATTGCTCTAACCTTACGACCCAGACAATATGCTCACAAACAAGGTCCTCTAACACCCGTATATAATCCATACAACGCAACCCCACAACTCGCTTGGTGTAAACGCCAACCTCCAAGGTCACAATCACCGATAACCAATGGACCGTCAATCTAGTCCATGTCATGAATGACATCCATTTACCGAGCCCTCACCAACAACACCTGAATGCAATTCCTAAAGGGGGTATCCAAATTCGATCACCCCGACTCCTATCACTCAATTCTAAGTCCGTGATAAACTATGGAGAAGAATCCGAGAGACTCACACCACATAATCCCGACCTATCGTGTCAACCTCACCCACATCCTAGGGAAAGAGCATCTAAACCCGGCTTCTAAAGGCCTTAACTCTGTGCCTCAAATCCACCGCCGTGGTCGGGTATGGCCAACCCTACGTCTCTACCATATTATTGACAACCCGATGGTTGTCAACTCACCCATGTCAAGCCTACAATCATCAAACCAATAGGTCTACCACCCTAAGGTCCACCATGCCTCCTCGTCGCGCAACTCACCCGTCCCCCGACTCGACTCCACACTCTACCCTCCGGGTCTATCTATGTTTTGGCAGCCAGATAGCACCCCGAAACCGAAACCGGTCCCTCCGACCCGCTTCTAGGGTGTGAAGGAAATGAACTATACTGCATGTTCTATACAACTAATCGGGATCGCACTGCCCTCTAAAATCTCGGGATCTCAGGCTTCTGGGCAAACTGGTCTCACATGCCAATCCCGACTCAGTCTCCGAACTGAAGGTAGCTAAGCTTTCTCGCCTTCCCGAACTAGGAGAAAGCTAATCCTCCCTCTAACTACTAACACCCGTATCCCGAGTGTTCCAAGTATCCTCGACCTCTCTCTCTCTATAGTTAGGATCAGTCCCAATCAGCTGAGTCCATGTCCCGCTACGAAGTCCTACGACTCATTCCGAACGGACAACCCTCACTTCATTCTCGACCCCAGAATACCCAAACAATCCCCAAGAAATACGTGATCTCGAAGATTGACATTCTGGCCTCCCAACTCATCACCGCCTCGACCTTCTTCGGGTCGATCGACCTCCCGACAGCCGACACCACGTGTCCCAAAATTTCACCCTCAAGTAGTTCAAAACTCGCACTTATCGAACTTAGCGCATAGCCGACGGTCTCTCAACAACTGTGAAACGATCCTCAAGTGATACTCATGCTCCTATCATCGGAGTAGATCTAGATGTCATCCACGAAGACTACGCATAAACTGATCTAAATAGGATTGGGAATATCCTATGCATGAGATCCATGAATACGCCGCGCACTGCCAATCCAAAGGGCATCACCGTGAAACTCTAAGTGCCCATAACGCTGCCTTAAACGCCGTCTTAGGATACTGGCTCTCCCAACCTCAATTGATGGTAACCGCCATAAGGTCTATCTTGAAGTAGACTCAAGGCCTCCTCAACTCCGGTCAAACAAATCGCCAATCCTGGAATGGGTACCGATTCTCGATCGTAACTCGCTCAACCGTCGATACCAATGCACAAATGGGCTGGGTCTTGTCCTTCTTCTTCTCAAATGTAATCCGTGAGCGCCCCATGGTGAAGTGTCTGGCCTAATGAACCCCTTTGTCCAAGAGCTCCTCAGAGTCGGATTCGAAGTTCCCGCAACTCAATCGTGCCATCCTACGGAGTCATGTAGATGGGTGACGTACTGCGGTGTAACTCAATAATCAAGTCTACATCCCTCCGTGGAGGTAGTCCGTAGTCATATCCGAAAAACATCCACATACTCACATACTACTCGAGGTAGATCTAAGTCTGATCTCTCATCGTCCTCTAGGGTAAGGCTCGCTAGCCAACTCCGCTTAACCTGCCTCTCGACACTGACTCGTGATACCAAGCTTGGGGCAAAATATCATGCTCGGTCTCCCCCAAATACCACAGATACTATCCGAAGTGAATCCTCCTACGCCTACAATCGGTAACGACCCTCGTAGTTTCACAACCTAATCCATCTCCAGGATGACATCGAACTCTGACATGTCCATGATCCTCAAGTCCACCGTGAGTAGAGTCCCCGAGATCTCTAACTCGCAACCTCGACATATCGTCCCTATTCTCGCCCTAATCCCTAGGGGAGAACTCACATCCAAAGGCTCCTCTAAGGTCTCTAGAGGTCCCTGCCCATTTCCACCATATTCACCTCATTCCCCAGCTGTAACACAGCGGGCCTGTCCCGGGTCAAAGGCCAGAGGTAAACTCCATAGCCTCTAACACCTTCGATCCATGAACCAATGGTCCCACACCATCCGGTCCTCCCCTACGCGAATGCCTAAGATGGCGCCCTAAACCTCCGCCGCATTTAGGATCTTCCTATCTAATTGCTTATAATTAGTCAGGCTATAAAGATTCGCTATAATAATTTCCATGTTCTAAGAAAAGTCCGCTGATCAAACACTGATTGTGCCCGACCAGCATCCCGGACGCCCTTTACGCCCTCGTCCTCTACTAGCCATTTACACAATTAACATGGCAACAAGAATCATTTATCTCTTTTCACTTCGCCTAACTAAGATCGCAGACACATTAATAAATGGGACAACCATGAATCGAATTGCCTGATTTTCTATGGCGCTAAATTCCACCCACTAATTTATTTGGTTTCAAGAAGGCCCAGCTCCTCTTGTCTACTTAACATCCAACTCCCTAAGATCATAGTTCATAACCTTAGCATTCACCTTTTCCTATAATGATTACACCATGCATATAATTTTTCTACGCAACTACCGCAATAACGATTTCAAATGGTAGTTCAACCAACATGATTCAAGGCATAAAACACGTACTCGAGACACTAATCATACACATAACTCAAAGCAGTATACGCCACCATTTAAAATATTGTTTTCAACAAAATATTATTTTTGAAAATTTTATTTTTCGAAAATTTTATCAAATTTATTTTATTTTATTTTATTTTTCAATTATAAAAAATTTTCGAGAAATTTTGTGATGAATAAGAACGCAACAAGAAACAAACGGTGACCTTAAAACACTTTCACGAGCCGAAAAACCGTGTCAAAAATTCAAATCAAGCACGAGTAATCGAATCGCCCACCAGAGAACAGCCGCTCAAGTGGTCGCGCTATGGGCCGCGCCGGTCGCGGGCCGTGGCCCCAGCCGTGTCGCAAGGCGTGACGGGTCGTGTCGCGGGCCGAGGCGTCGCGCTGCCATGTTCGCGGTCGCAAATAAGGTAAGCCGTGTCCTCACAACAAGTGTCGCAAGACACTTCCCTGCTGGCCAGGCTCCCTATGTCACGATACAAAACCTGGCCTTGCAATACACCTCACCACTAAGTGCCTCAAATACACATTAAAACAAAAGTATTGCAATACAAATAGTAGCCTACATTTCCTTTCCTACCATAATATACTAAGTATTGCAATACACTACTAACCTATCGCACACCTATTGCAATACAAACTCAGGTCTTGCAATACTATCCAAACTTCACCAAGCCTTATCTCTCAAGAATACGATCGACTCTATCGCAATACAAACCCAACCAACTCGCAATACACTTCCACCCTTTTACAACCCTAAGTCACAATACAACCATCTTCTCGCAATACACCCTTCCCCGCAACCTATTCCTCCTCCGCAATACAAAATTTTTCACAATATACCTGGGCAAAGAGCCCAAAAACGATTCCTCGCATCGATTTTCATCTGTTATTTCTATTTTTTCTTTTATTTCTCTGTGAGTTTGAAATAAAATATATATATATATATATATATACCTTCTTTTTTTTCATTTTCCATAATACCCAAATAAATTTATAAAAATTTATTTTACTCCTATTTTCCTTCAATTTACTACTAGAAATCATAGAAAATTATTTGCTCCTCATTTTTTTTTTCTATTTCTCCCAATTACTTGAAGACACCAAAATACACCTATTTTATTTATTTTGTTCCAAATGACAGGTAAACACAAAAAAAAATACATGTACGCATATATATATATTTTTTTTCTCATCAATTTTTTTTTTTTTTTCATTTAATTCTGGAAAATGGTCCAGAATTTTCTCAAAACCTCATTATACAACACTAATCCTAGTGTTCAACTTAAAATTTGATTTCATTATCCAATAACCAAAATAAACTGGATAAAATCATTTATTTCCTTGTTCCGCTTTACACACTCGTAAAACTCCAAAATTTTCCACACTTCATCCTATGCTATCAACTGCCATATAACTCATAAAATTTCAATCACATAACACCTAACAATTCATGTTATGCACAACCAAGCATGCAAGCACACTTCACAAAAATCCAATCACACAAAACACACCAACACATGCATGCAGTGTCCTAGTTTTGTCCCGTGATTCCTTAGGTAATCCCATACCTAAACCGAACATCGAACCACACCTAGTGGTGATGCTCTCACTCAACTAAGGCCTAAGCCCCAAATCCTCAATCTATAGGTTTCATATACTCATATTCTCATCAAACCACCTAACAAGGATGGGATACCCAACCCGAGCTCCTAGGTATTCAGATACCTAAGCTTCGATACTGCTTGACGCTCTAAAACTCGGGGTCCGCGACTACCCACACCATGAATGAAGAAGTGGACGCCAAGTCATCTCGACGCCACTTCAGTAAAACTCCAGAGTCTCCTTCAGACGGGAGCTCTACCCAAATGATACACCTGCATGAAACCTGTCCCAAGCAGTCCAATATATGCAATAAATATCCACACGCCACTGGGGCCCATAATACAATACCTATCACAATATATTCAAACTATATCCAATAGTTTCAAGAGTTAATAAACTACTTTATACAAATATATATATTAAAATGAAAAGCATTCTAATACATGTATACAATGTGACACCAAAGCCACATCTCTAGCTTTCTTCTAAAATGTACTCTCAAGATCTAATCGTCTCGCACGCTCCTCGTACTGCAAAAAGCGGGGGATCCCACGACGGAGTGAGCTAATGCTCGCAGGAGAATCGCCGCAAACGCTACTTCACCACCTAAGTGCGCAATGTTCCAAAAGTAAACATACATTCAAGCAAATGCATAATCCTACTTGAATGTCTACATGACTAACTCGCATCCCGAGTCCTCATCACTCTCCCCACACACTCGCCTGCCTTGTATGAGAATTCATTGTTTTATTAGTGACAACCTCCGATGTATATATATCAATCGGGTCGCCCGACGATTGATATATTAATTGTTTGTGGACTATCATTCGATGAATATCAATCGCTCCGACGAGATCGATATTTTTAGTTTCGCTGACTACTCCTCCGATAATTAACATTTTAGACTACCCTCCGAACCGCTTTCTGTGATCATCTCACGACTAACTCCTATAGTCCTAGGATGTTCCAAAGGCATATGGAAATTTACGCAAGGCCAATTCCAATACGCCTAATCACATGCAAATATATAAACAATGAATATACTCAGATAATCTAAATCACACAATCATGTTATGTAATTACACACCATAAGCATCAAAATTAGTCACTGGGTTAATGATCAAACACGAGTAATTTAATTTAAATTACTCGACCAAACATATATTTTCGCAAAATCTATTTTCGTGTCAATATTCCTAGGAACAAAGAAAAACCCTAGGGTTTACCGTTCCAACACTGGGTCAATTCACTCCGCTCACTTTGCAACCTGGAGATTTCAGCGGCCATTTCCTACTTCATCCAAATCAATCCATGATTTAAAACATAATTTATACTATTAAAGACCTACAATAATACCCCACACGGTTACTTCTGGTCGCCTTCCTATTGTCTAATAAATCAACTAACGGCCCCAAGCTTGGGATCGACCAAACTGCTCAAGGCCCCATTCACCTCAAACATTCAGAAACCCCTAAAATGGAAATAAAACTCAAGTAGGGAGAAAAATCCCACCCCCTGAGCGCCTGTCTAAACCCACAAATCCTGTACCCACGCGTAGGCCGCTCCACGTAGAACGTCTTTCCTTCTTGCTCCGAAGACCGCCAACGGTTGGATCGTGTGTATTTCTAGAGAGAAGTGTTATCTCTCTCTAAAAACCTCTCAACGAAAAGCTACTGGATCTCAAAATCCTTTCCTCTCACGTTTTGGCTCTCTTTTAACATTTGGAGAAGATAACTATTTACTATTTTGTCATTTAGTGACTTAAAATCAAATTCCAAAATGACCATTATGTCCCTCTTTTACCAGAATTGATATTCGGCACTATCTCGGCCGTCCCTTTTCATCATTTCTCTACTCATACTAATTTAATGTGACATGAAAGACGCCATGAGACAGCGACTTTCTGTCGCATCGAAATCGCTTTACTAAGACCCAAACGCGATGCCTCGAAAAACGGTCAATCTCGACCGGCTCCTGAATATTACGAATTTTACGCGCTAGCTAGATTTCACATCATTCCAACGTGTGCAACTGGCTTGGTCATTCGAGATCTAGAGAATTAATTCGATTTTAACCTAAATTACAATTTTGTAATCGAAACACGATTTTCATTCTTATTCCGTAAATCAATTCTCGGTCTTACAAGACTACTCAATTGTACTCGAACTTCGAGCAAATTTTTTATATGTTATTTAAGTGTAATTATATATATACATAAGTTTATTTTTGTAAACATTCAACAAATTTTTATATTTGAATATTAAACATATTTTGTTCCATAAAATTTAAAAATTAATGGCATTTAAAATGAAAATATATAAATACATTATAAAATTAAATTATATTTATATATATATATATATGGTATATATATATATATATATATATATATATATATATATATATATATATATATATATATATATATTAAACTTATTTTTATTTTAATAAAATATAAATTACTTATTTATAACGAACATCTTAATTTAATTAAAGTTCAACAATCGATTGGACTATTGAATCGTGAATCAATAACTTTTCGATTTAATCATCATTTTGGTTTTTAAAACATTGGACTTAAAAAATTGTAATACCCCATGAAAAAATGGTAAATAAGAAAATTTTTAAAAAAGGTATTTTTGGTAATTCTTTATAGGAAACCCTAGGTATAAAAAGAAAAATAAAATAATAAAATAATATTTTATTCATCAAATCTTTTGTTTCTCTCTGTGTAAGCTCTCCTAATCGTAGAACTTCATAATCTGAGATTTGAAGGACTTCCAAGGTGAGTTTTCTTGTAGATTTTACTCTAGATTTAAGAAAATAAAATTCTTCTATTCTTCTTTGAATAGTTTTCTTGTCCGTAAGAATTCCGAAAAAACCTAGGATATTAGATCTAGGGTTGAAGAAGACAAAAGGTAAGATCTTTTATTTTTCTAAATCGATCCCCTACTGCAAATTCTTTGGTTTCTTTAGGTTTTGGTCAACCTGGAAATGTCTTATTTATAATAAGTTTTAAAAAAATTCAATATAGGATGATCTTTTTGTTGAGTAAGATGAAAATTTTATTTGAAAAATAAAATAGAAAGAGGAAGGTGGTAGGAGACCACAGTAGAAAAGAGAGAGAGAGAGAGAGAGAAGTGTGGTAGGGGTCCATCGTAGGATATGAAATTGTGAAAAACAAAACAAAAAAACAA
This sequence comes from Tetrastigma voinierianum, assembly GCA_016808115.1. NCBI lineage: Eukaryota > Viridiplantae > Streptophyta > Magnoliopsida > Vitales > Vitaceae > Tetrastigma > Tetrastigma voinierianum. Next base: position 34,245 of record JAEQBH010007744.1, on the reverse strand, counting down.
GATGAGAGATAATGGGAAATTTGTGTATTTGTATGACATGTAGTTTTGAAAAGTCAAAAATGAGAATATTAGGTATAAAAAAATAAATAAAGATGTAGGCTTGGTGACTACTCATAGGTTTGGTAACCACTCATAGGCTTGGTAGAAACACATGGAATAGAAAAAGACAAAAATGAAGTTCTTTTGATCATGATATGAGCTTTTAAAAAGCACAAAATAAGATTTAATCATATTTGGGTAGACATGATGAAAAAACAAAAGGGTCATGTACTTGAAAACCAAGGTATGAATGCCTAGAAAATTTAGGTAATGATAGATAATTAAAAATGATAACAATATTAATAACAATAATAATAGTAATAATAGAAAAATAAATAAATAGAAATAAAGTAAGAATAAAGGGTTCGTATTTTACTTGTTTATGTTTGTTATTCATTTTAGGTGGAATAGACTTTTAGTTGGATATTTTCAGAGTTATTTAGGACTTCCGAGTTTGCTTTGAGGTAAGGGAAAACTAATGGAGTTTTTTATAAATGTATTTTTATACGTAAAATTTGAAAATATTTGCTATGTTATTTGTTTAAAATATGGATCAAATATATTTTGCATGAAAAAGTACGTTGAACTTTATGTTTTGTTAGGGTATGAATTATGGAGATATTATATTTTGTGAATAGAGTTTTTGAAAACTATGTTTACCTAGTAGTCTCTGGCCATTAACGGAATAATAGTTTATCTTTACATTCCTCGCGGGAATATAATTGATTTGAACATCCGCCTTTGTGCCAGCTTTCTGCTGGGGAGCAAGCCACTAAGACTAATAATGCTTGCTTCCATCCACTTAAATGACACCTGAGGCTAGCCTGTCATACTCGACCGACCCGACCCGACAGCCTGCATCGACCCAAAGACGTGGACCACTAAATCCATTTACCTATAAAACACATTTCAAATTCTCATTTTCGTTAGGATATTTAATATCCATTTAATCATATTTATATATGTGAATATGATATCACTACTATTTCACATTCATTACTATAAGAAATATGCATTATATCTTTTCAAGAGGGCCCATAACTATATTTTAGTACAATATTTATACAAAACGGCATTTACATGCCCTTTCCAAATCATTTACATGCCCTTTCCAAATCATTTACAAAATATTTGTCAGAGTTCACCTCCTATCTTTGAAAATATAATATTCTTATGAAGATCTTTACATCTTTTGATTTCACACAGCAGGCTTCAAGCATGGATATCATAATGAAGTGTATGCATGAGACGGAGCATTTACTTATACTCCGCATGATTTGATAATGACTCTGGGCTCTACGGTCTTTGATCCTGTCACTATCTACTCGATACCTACACGTGGAAAGCTAACGCGCTAAGCATTTTCATGCTTAGTGGTTCTTTGCATTTCTATTCTCATTTCAAACAATTATACCACATATATATGCACAACAATTAACTTTTGCTATATGCATCACTTGATCATCTCAAAAACATTCAACATATTTTTCAAACAACCTTTCAACATACTACTCATGTGATCCATGCAATATTTATTAAAATACCATTTTATAGAAGTTTAACATACTTTCATTTTGTCTCAAATATAAAAATATAATAATTCTCATCTTTCATGCTCTCATGTGTTATTATTCTTGTCACAACTCAATTCACACAATCCATACAATTATTGATCATTTTGCCCCTAAACGAATCTAACCGAAACTTTTGGTGCGTAAGATAATGGAATCACCGGTGCGATCCCGCTAGGCTGCAAGCCGGTATAAAACATTTAATAACTAAGTAATGTCTCCCTGGGCTATGGACTGATTATTTTACATTTGCATTTAGTATACACTACCGATACCGTCCTACTGGCTACTGGATTCTAAGATGCCACTATAAATCATTTCGTCAGAGTACTGCTACATCGACCTATCAGATACCAATCCATCCCTAACTCGAACATGACGGTTAACATTCTAAGGGCATTACTAATTAGTCATTTACAATACCATTTTCACATTTCCACAACACAATTAACATTCTCGATTTCCGGATTCGCTTGTACATACTGAACCTGGGCCATGTTCGTTTCTCCCTATAGTTCATTTACAAGTCAACTAACCAACACTCAAACAAATTCATTTATGGTTCAAATAGAAGCACATATGCAGATGTTTATCAAACATTTCAGATTTAACTAGTTCAAACCAAAAATGCAGATTCCATAACAAACATTCCAGATTTGTTTGACAAACAAACACAAAACTTGAAACAAGAAGATAAGTATGAAGAACAAACCAAAAAGATTGTTGATTCTTGACTCCTATTCCTTGTACCCTGATATTAGCTCAGGTTTTATCATCACCAGCCCCTAATCCATTACAAATACGCCAATCGTAGAACAAACAAAGAAAAATCACTACGATGCGTTGTTTCGGTTAGGGTTGATTTCTACCCAATACACCTTCACTTGTAAAATTTTCTAGGAACAAATGAGCCATATTTTCCCAAACTTCCTTTAAAAAATGATAGCTCTATGAGTCTATTTTCAATAGAAATTGGAATCATCTAATTCGAAGTACCGAAACTCAAGATATGTCCTAAACAATCAGGACTACTCTATTTTCAAAACATAACCAAAATTTGTCCGAAAACATAACTTCACTTTGACGAATTTATGGGTCCAATAGGGTACAAATTTGAATACACTTATTTCAAGGAAAGTTGTTCTCCTAGAAGTCTAGTTTACCCATACATTTGAATCACTCAATTTGGATGAGTGAAACTCAACTTATGTCCTAAATACCAAAATTGTACCAAAACAGAACCAAATTTTGCCCCAAAAAAGAGCTTCACTTTGATGAATTTCTGGGTCCAAATTTGAATACACTTATTTCAAGGAAATTTGTTCTCCTAGAAGTCTAGTTTACCCAGAAATTTAAATCACTCACCTGAATGTAAAGAATTTGGAGCAAGCTACGCCAAACAAAAACACGGGTTGTGAAAAATTTCGACAAAGATCTCTCCTAAAACCCCAACATTTCCTTTATACAAAAATTCCTTAAAACCAATCCTAATCAAAGAAAAAATGTTGTTTGAACTCTAACTAAAACATATATATACTAACTTATGGTTTAACCAATACAAACACAATCAAAGAGGGAGTTAGGAGGGTTCCTAACAAGCAAATGGGTGAATCAATACCCAAACTTAGACAAGTATTCATACCTTAATATTTTTGAACACTCCTCTAGTTTTCCTTTATCCTTCCTCTCTTCAAGAACAAAGAGAGTCCAAAGACGCTTTTCCCTCTCTCAACCGTAGCCCTTACTTGGACTTCTTGAACTTTCCTTTCACCTTTTCTTCTCTTCTTCTTTGCAAGCACAAGTAGATCTCCAAAGTCATTGAAAAGCAATAACCAAAATTTGATCTTCTTCTCTCCAAAACGTGAACCCGTAAGCCCTAGCTCCCCTTTTGCCCAAATAAGAAATGATCTCATTTCACTAAACCAAATTTGGTTTTATTCTCATCTTGTATAAGGCTTTGTTTAGCCTTCCCCTTTTTGGCTTTCTTTTTTCATTTTTACATTAAAGCCCTTCATTTCTATTTCATTTGCATAACAACTTATCACATTTCTACTTCGGCATATACTCTTCTTCATTTATGACCTTTGGGTCCTCATTTTGACATTTTACCAATTTAACATTGATTCTTGTATTAATTTCAGTTTTATTTTAACTTGTGTTATACCCTAAACATATCATTATACTACTATGGTCGAATCTAAAAAGCAATTAACCACTAGCTTAATTCTCACTTTAAAAACATCTATTTTTATCACTTAAAACCAATAAACAAAAAGGCTATTTGGGATGTTACACTAGCCACCACTCCAAAGTCTCACATACTAGGCACCATTCAATATTCGCGACTGCAAAGAAAAGTTTTGATTTGAATATTTCAATGAATTTGATATGAAAGTGTATGGATCTGAAATGAAAGGACTTTGTTTACATATTTGAATGTATTGACAAAAAAAATTATGAAAATGACTGACGATAATATCTCTAAATTTTACCAGTGATTTGAAAATGTTTGATCCATGAAATCGCATTAATCTTTACCTTACTGGCTTCCAAATTTCATTCCCCTTTTGTTAACTATTTTTCAGATACTCCAAATTCTGGTGATGAGTGATTGGTTAGGATGGGAATTTATTTTAATTAGGATTTTTTATTTTGAATTTCATCATGGACCTTGTTAGTTGATGAATTTTTGTTCATTTGGATTATTTGGTTTCAAAGTTGTTAGAAGTGTTTGGATAATTGTTTTTAGATTTTATGTTATTTCATAATTGGAGGTTGACATTTAGAAAGTTTTTATTAATATGGAATTTTGGAATTGGTGATATTAGAATGTTCCGCTTTTACTTTGAACAAGCATAGTAATTGGATTTAAACCAATTACAAAGATGAAGGGTAGTGTCCTTCTGACGGAGGAAATGACAATCATGCCTCGGGACCTGCCATGCACATGTTCATGATTCCAGAATCCAGTGCGAGATCTTTAAGGGAATTTGTTTAGTTTACCTCTCAAGTTCGTCTAGGTTGATTCTATTATTGTTTTCAATTCCGATTTGCTTATTTGGCTTCTTAGTGACTAACTTAGTTATATCTTTTGCTATATAGGACACCATGCCAATGACGAGAGCTACATCCTCCCAAAATAGGCATGCTAATGATGATGTGCCTCCCCAATATGAGGATCTACCCTATGAGTGCAGAGAGACTTTATACCTATTTAGGACTTCGCTAAGCACTGGAGCTGCCAGCCTAAGGTTTTGGCACACGGGTAAGGACAATCTTCTTCTTATTCCAAGGGTAATTCTTTTGATGATTTTAAGAGGTTGGGGCCTCCTTACTTTTTTGGTAGTTCAGACCCGACAGAGGCAGAGGCTTGGATTATGAAAATATAGAAATTCTTTGATGTCATTCATTGTTTTAAGGAACAAAATGCCTCATATGTAGCCTTTATGTTAGACAATGAGGTAGATCACTGGTGGCATATGACTAGAAGATTGTTAGAGGAGCAGGAGCGCATAACCAGGAGAAGATTTAGGGAGGCTTTCTATACGAAGTCCTTCCCTAACAGTGTGAGGGGACAAAAGCTAGAAGAGTTCATTCGTCTGGAACAGAGGGATATGACTGTGGCCCAATATGAGGCCAGATTTACAGATTTGTCTCATTTTGCCCCACAATTGATTGCTACAAAGGAAAATAAAGCATCAAAGTTTCAAGATGGGTTTAAGCCTTACTTAAAGAACAAGATATCCATTCGAAAGTTAAATGTGTATTAAGAGGTGGTGGATAGAGCCCATATTGCAAAGAAGGATGCTAAAGAGCTTCATCAGTATAGAGAGAAGCAAAGGAAGAGGGGTAAGAGTGATATTTTTCATGGAAGCCATGTACAGAAAAAGCCTGCTTCAAGTAGAGATCATAGTATAGGGAAGGTAACGCGTATTTAGATATAATTTGTCCTACTTGTGGTAAAAGGCATGGGAACGGACCATGTTATAGGAAGATAGGAGCTTACTAAGTTACGAAGATAGGGCATATAATTCGGGATTGTCTAGAGAATAGGCTGCTTATGCTTGAGAATCCTAAGGAGGGTAGTAAGGAGGATAGACAGAAGCCTATAGCTCAAGGGAGAGTTTTTCCTATGACTCGTAGAGATGCTCAAGCTATTTCCAATGTGGTGACAGGTACCTTCTGAAATCCATATTTTATTTGCTAGAGCGTTGATTGATCCTAGTTCGATACACTCTTTTGTTGGTTTGTTGGGTATGCATATATTTTATATGGATTTTGTATGATTGTTGCTACTCCTATGGGAGATTCTATTGTGACCAGCAGAAAGCCTAAAAATTGTCTTATGATTATTGGTAATCTAGATATGCCAATTGATTTAGTTATTCTTAACCTCCAAGACATTGATGTGATTTGGGGGATGGACTAGTTAGCTTCGTATCATGCCTCTGTCGATTTTTTTGGGAAACGGGTGACCATTTGCATTCCTCGTCACCTCGAGTTTAGTTTTGATTTTGAGGGAAACAGTAGATGTTCATCAGAAATTTTAGCTCTACGAGCCAATTCCTCGCTTAGAATGGCCGTCGCGCTTCGCCTTCATGGTGCTAAATGAGAATTCTGATGAGCTGGAAGATACACCCGCAGAGATTTTTCCTCGATGCCTTTCAGATGATTTACTGACTTTACCATCAAAGAGTGGAGTGTTCACTATTGGATTTAGTTTCAAAACAAACTTATTCTAAGGCGCCTTACAGATGGCACCTATAGTTTACATGAGTTGAAAGTTCAAATTATTGAACCTTAGATAATGGTTTTATCGTGCCTGTTTCACTGATTCTCAAAGTTATTTGTGAAGAATAAGAATGGGTCAAATGAGCTTCTGCATTGATTATAGGAGCAACAAGGTATAATGTAAATCACCCCGCCAACCATGATATTGTCCGCCGCCTAAGGCCCCTCACGCTTTAAAACGCGCCACTCAGCTGATAAGCCTGGCAATACTATATATAAGGTCGTGAAGCCCCATCCATGCGCATGCGAATGCACAAAGTATCTCTTTCTCGCATAAATTATTTGTTTGATCGCCATGTCATATGTGTGTTCTCTAAGATCGACCTCTCGTCAGGTATCTCACCTGGCAGGAAGAGTGATGACGTACCGCGATCGTCCTGACCAGACATGGATTACCATGAGTTTTTTGGTTATGCCCTTTGTCTTCACAATTAAGAACCCGCTACATTTATGGACTTAATGAACATGGCATTAATCAATACCTAGATCCGCCTTGTAGGTGGTTTTCATAGATGGTATTTTGGTGTACTCAGGAGTAGAGGAGCATGAGTTCAACTCAATATCAGACAAAACTGAGAGATAAATAGTCAGATAAACTAAATATGCAAACTTGGCCAGATAGAGTTTCTTTCCTCGCATGTAGTGAGCAAGGATGGTATTTCACGACCTCGGGGAGTAGATAATGGTGAATATCGAAGAGACCAACTACTATGATTGAGATTAGAAGCTTCATGGGGACTCATTGCATAAGTAAGCTGCTTTAATGAGGGGTTCTAAGATCGCTCTACCTAACTCGCATTGACTCTAAAGGAGTTAAGTTTGGGTGGTTTGATCACTGTAACTTAGCTTCAAAGACAAAGAACATATTGGATACTGTATCCCATTTTGACTACCCTTTAGTTCAAAGTAGATTTGTGGTGTATAGTGATGCCTCGCCAAGGCCCTGGTCGTTCTTTATATGTGATGGGAAGGTTGTGCTTATGCTTTGTGGCAATCAAGCCTTATGACAAATTATCCCACTCATGATTTAGAGCTAGTTGTAATAATAATCGTCTCAAGATTTGGAGACACTTTCTCTCAAGCCAGAAACCTCGCAGATATATACGATCATAAGAATTTGAAATATCTCTGCTTTCAAAAGAATGAACAGCACATAGATTGATTCTGCGAATTGGGTTCATGGATTATGATCGTATTATTCAAGATCATCCAAAGGAAGGCGAATGTGCAGCCAATGCCTGTGAGTAGAAAATCAAGACTGTTATGTTATCGAGATTGTCAAAGACAATTATTAGAGGACTGGAGGAGTTTACAAGTCCATCTTAAGGTTTTGGCTTCAAGAGCACTTGCAGCTAATTTTAGAGTACAACCAGATTTGATTGGGAGGATTATAGCTTTACAAAAGAATGACTTACAGTTAGTGCAGCTTGTGGAGAAAGTTGAGAAGAGTGTTAAATCTGACTCTGCTTTATCTGATGATGGAATATTGAGGTTTAAGACCTGAACAGGCGCACTAAACGATGTGGACATAAGGACGGAGCTGAGGAAGCTCAATCGGAGGATGTACGGTGTACTTCGCTTCCATAGTATCCGACAGACCCTGCTTCACTTCCGACATTTTACAACCTAGAAAGCCATGGGTACTAAGTTGAATTCAATACTACTTTTCATCCTCAGACTAGTGGCCAATTAGAAAGGGTGAGATTCAGATTTTGGAAGATTTGGTCGAGTCAGGTTCCTGGACCTGTGTACTCAGGGATGACCAATGTCTTTAGGTGAGTTTCTGCCTCATAATAACAGCCTACCTAGCATCGATGACACCTTTCAGGGGTTGTAAGGTAAGAGATGTCGATCTCCCATTTGTCGATGACGTAGAGAAAGAAAGCCGGGGCTCAACTTAAAAATCGATAATGGAAAGATAGATATGATCAAAGAAAGACTAAAGACAACTCAAAATACACAAAAAAACTATGTTGATAACCGTAGGCGAGATTTGGAGTTCTAGGTAGGTGACCACGTTTTCTTAAAGGTTTCGCCTATGAAGCTCGTGATGAGATTTGGGAGTAAAGGAAAGCTTAGTCCTTGCTTTGTGGTTCTTTCGAGATCCTAGATAGAGTGGGCCATGTGGCTTATAGAATAGCATTGACTCCAAACATATTGAAAGTTCATAATGTTTTTCATATTTCGACCTTGAGAAAGTATGTTTTTTACCTTTCTCATATGGTGGAGTTGGAACCTATTCAAATTTATGAGGACTTGACCTATGAAGAGGTACCCGTCCAAATTGTAGATGTGATGGATAAGGTCATACGACATGCGATTGTTAAGTTAGTAAAAGCCTAATAGAGTAATCATGATATCCGAGAAGCTACCTTGGAGTTAGAAGAAGAAATGAGGGACAAGCAACCTCAACTATTTCGAGACTCAGGTAGGTCAAGTTTAGATGACTAAACTTTCTTTATGTGATAACACTTATAAAAAAAGGTAAATAAGAAATTTTTATGAAGGGTGGTATTTTGGTAATTCCTGGGGGGAAACCCTAGTATAAAAAGGAAAATAAAATAATAAAATTAGATTTTATTCATCGATCTTCTGCTTTCCTCGTATAAGCCTCCCAATCGTAAAACCCATAATCTAAATGCTTGAAGAAGGGTTTCCAAGATGAGTTTTCAGATTTCACCCTAGATTTCAAGATACAAAATCTCTTGTTCTTCTTTTTGAATAAGCTTTGTCAACAGAATTCAGAAAATCTAAAATGTCATATCTATGCTGAAGAAGACGAAAAGATAAGATCTTGATCTTTTCTTTACTTTCTCTAGATCCCTTCTTTCGCATTCCTTTTAGCTTTGGGAAGTCAACAAACTTCAAAGCGCTGATTTATATTATTAAAAAAATCAAGATAAGATGATATTTTTGCTGAGGAAGAAAATTAATGAAAAAATGTATGGGGTGAGTGACCATCAGATAAACTAAAAATGAGAGAAGTGCATGTATACCACCCAAATCAAAAGAAAAATGATTAGAGCAAGATTAGGATCACCATAGGCTGCGAATCGCGAAAAACAAAAAATAAGAAGAGAGATGGACATGTACGATGGAAAATTTGTGTATTTATATGACATGTGGCTTTGAAAAATCAAATGTTAGAATAGTTAGGTCTATGAAATAAATAAAGATGTTCGCTTGGTGACCACCCGTAGGCTTGGTATGGTGAATGTGACTTATGAAATAGAAAATGAAAAAATGAAATTCTTTTGATCATGACATGAGCTTTTGAAAAGCCAAAAGTTTAATCATATTTGGGTAGACATACATGAAAAAGACAAAAGAATCCATGTATCAACCCAGTATAGAATGTCAAAATTTACGTATGATGGATAATTAAAAATGATAAATAATATTAAAGCACAATAATAATAATAATAATAATAATAATAGTAATAATAGAAAATATATATAAAAATAAAATAAGAATAAGAATAAAGGGTTCTATTTTAAGGGTTATTCATTTAGTTAATAGACTTTAGTTGGAGATTTATAATTCAGATTTCTGTTTGTTTGAGGTAAGGGAAAATTAATAAGAATTTTTTTTATACATAAAATTCAAAATGTTTCGCTTCATATTTGCCTAAAATGTATCATATATATTTTTCTTATGAAAAGTAATGCGAACTTATGTTTTGTTTTGGATATGAATTTATGATAGTTATGTTTTGTGAATAGAATCTTTGGAAACCATATTTTTTACTATAGTTTGCTAAGGCCACCCAGAATAATAACACCTTACATTTCTTGCAAATTTTAACGACTGATTCAACCTCAACTTCTAGGGCTTTCAGTTAGAGGTTATTACTTATTGCAATAAGATACTCTGCCCGTCTCCACCTTTAAATAAAACAAATTATATCATTACCCATTTAAAAGTACCAACACATGGCCGGGCACCATTCGATATTTGTGCATCTTAAAAATTTTGATTTGAATATTTAAATGAATTTGATATGAAAATGTTTTAAGAAACTAAAGGACTTTGTTTAAATATTTGAATGTATTGACAAAAAAAAGTATGAAAATGTCTGACGATAATATCTCTTAATTTGCTAGTTATTTGAAAATGATTGATTGATGAACTACAATAATCTACCTTATTGGGCTTCTAGCTCATTCTCCATTTGTTGACTATTTTTCAAGTACTCCTAATTTTGGTGAAGAGTGATTGACTAGAACCAAGAATCAAAATATCAGCAAACACGAATATATCGGTAATTGGATTTTACGAATATATCGAAAATATTAGTAAATATTAATGGATATTTTTACAAAAATATCAAAAAAGAGAAAATTATATAAAATATATGAAAATACCTAGAAAATTTTTAAAAATAACAAAAATAAGTAAAATACATATATTAGAGTTATTTAATATTTAATAGACAGATCAACAAAAATAATATAATGTAGATAAATAAAATTCAAAACATTAGATATTATAATGTTGATATATCAACTAAATAATATGATAATTAAACAATCTTTTAAAAATATTTGGCTTTTAACTATATTTATATTTATTTATTAAATAAAATTATTTTTATTTTTACTTCATTTATTTTAGTTAAACATATTTAATCAAATTTAAATAAGAAATAGATTATTTTTATTATTTATAAAAATATTTTATAAAAATGTTGATTTCTTAAATTTGATAGTTGTGATGTGGATTTTTTATATTGATATTAATTTATACAGTAATTATCTAATATTTTTTACATATCAAATAATTTTAATTTTTAAAATTTTGAAAATATGAAAGGATTCTTGAAAATAAATAAAGTGATAATGTTAAATTAATAATATAAAAATAATGTGAAACAGTAAAAATATTCATCAATAATAGAAGGTAATATAATTTTTATTTGCATATTATATAATAACAAAGCTTATTAGCCTAGTGGAGACGGAAGCTACACTCCATATTTTTGGCATGCTTTAGCCATAAGTTGTCGATATTTCGACGAAATTAGTAAATTATTCTAAAATTTCTTCCAACATCATATCGCTGAGATATCGTGGCTCACCCATCGATACAATCGAAACATCGCGATATTTTTAGACATTTTACCTTGGCTAGAATGAGAATTGCCTCTACAGACTTTTATTTAAATTTCACCATGATCTATTTTAGTTGATGTCTACTGATTTATTGATTTCGTAGTTAAGAAGTATTTGATAATGTTTGCACTTATGATAGTCTTACACTTTGAAGTTGAGATTTAAAAAGTTTGTCAAGGTGGAATTTAGAATTTGGTGATATTAGAATGTTCCGCTTACTTCTAGCAAATGGATTTAAACCTAATTATGTGAGATGAAGGCAATGTCTCTTCTGACTGAGGGTATGGAAATGACAATCACGTCTTTAAATTCCATTTCTTGCGGTATGACAAAAACTATGCGAAAGTCCACATTTTGAACCATGCAAGATTGTGCTTCTGATATTCCAAACATGAGGATGTTTTGCAAATCCTGGCGACCATGTGCCCTAGGTTGAGCCCTTACGAGTTGTTGGGGTGCTATTAGATAAGTTAGGCTGAAAGCATGATATGATTTCAATGCCTATTTGTCGATCTTAAAAGGGTCACAAAATCACAGCAAATAAGAGAATGCATATGATTGAAATTTCGATTGATCACCACTTATATTAACTTAATATTGAAATTAAAATTTAAGACTTTAATAAAACCAGCCACTTTATCTGACTCACGGTACGTGGGTCTATGCGTCTGGCTTAGTTAACCCGACAGTCTGACGACCAAATTTTATTAATTTTGGGCAATCACTAAATAATTGAGATTTTTACATTCATCTAAAAAATTGATATTTCGCCATCTTTTGCAGCATAGAGGTTTTATAAATTATTATTATTATACTATACGATTATATTAAACTTTTTTGTTTAACTATTCATTTCAAAATTTAAACTTATATTTTTAATATAATCATATTATTTACTTTAATATTTAAAAACTTGCATGAAAACTTAGAATTTAAAATAAACATGTTTTGACATGTTTTTTATTTATCTCATTGAATCCAATTTTTTAAATGATTTACACCTCATTTTTTATTTATCCCTAAATCTTATCCAACTTATGATATATATTTTTATAAAATAAAGTCAGATATGCTATAAATTAACAATTAATATTCAAATTATCTAAGATATTTTAAATAATTTACCACTAAACGAGTATATAACAAAATAATGTTATTTTAAACAATTAACAAAATTATATATACTAATTTCTTTTCTCATATGATTTATACTTTAAAAAGTTAGATTTTCAAATGTGATATTTCATTATTATATGACGAGATACATTTTTAGAAAAAATATTTTTTTATTACAAAACATAAATAAAATTTATGTTGTTAAGACAATAATTCACAGATGATAATAACTCAACCACCATCGATATATATATTTCTAATATGAAATCACATGTTATTATTGATTATAATGAGAATGAGGATGAAAATTATACATAGATTTCATTTGATACTTTGGTTGTTTTTTCATATATATGCTATTAAGTTGTTACTTTATTGTTTTGATACGATTTAGCTAGTTAGTTTGGTACTTTGATTATAACAATGTTCTAGCATTATTTATTTATTTAAGTTTGTTTACCATTATTATATTGTTTAATTAATCATTTATATATTAATTTTTATTATATATTTGTGGGCTATTTTATTTTAATAAAGAACATAATTGTAAAATTACTTTTTTAGTATTTTTTAGGCTTAAACCGCTTACTCGCCCGTCTTAGTCTTTACCAGCCTGCCTTATCCCAAACCTGATGGTTAATAATAGTTTAAACTCAACAATTTTAAATTTCCACAGACAACAAACTGCTTTCGCCCAGAACCCAGTTCTGGCTAACTTTAAACACTGGAATAGTCCGTCATCACTAATAAAGAGACTATTGAATATAAGTATCAGTTCTAAATTTTATTTTAATAAATATTGATCAAACAAGTTTTTTTTCCTTGAAAGTGTTTAATAAACTTATCAAACATCTGTTTTGTATAATTATCTTTGAATCATTTTTTGTTTTTTTCTTTTGGAAAAATATATAAAAATGACTGGTGAACCTGGAAAAATATCCACGAACCCAATCCAGTATGGGGAAGATCATAATATTATTATTCTATTAATCAAACCCCATTTTAATCAATTTTTGGAGGTCAGTTGGCAAAATTAATATCGAAATAAACGCTTAATTTGGGTCTGACCCATTTTGGCCCTGGCTCATGTGAGTTTAACCTGCCAATTAATGAACCAACTTTATTTTTATAGCTAGCTTAGTAATTTGAGGTACTCTAAGGATTCAATTTATAAAATTTTGATATTTTTAATATCTTTTGCAATATGAGTTTTGGAAAATAATGATACTATAATATATGATTACTTATATCAAACTTTTGTTGTTTTGTAACTATTTTATTTTCACTTAACATTCTTTAATATAATTATATGATGAATTTAATATTTTAAAAAATCTGAAGAAAATTTTCAAGAATGCATTTGAATTAAATAAATCACAGTTTTAATATTAAAATATATTTTTATCAATCATTAATCTTATTTTTTAAATATTTACAATTTCATTTTTTTATTTTATCACAATTTAACTTAATAACTAAATTATCAGTATATTAAATAATTTTATTACTTAAACTAGTGTTAATAACAAATAATTTTATTTTAAAATACCAACAAAAATTATTCATAAATTTATTCTTAATACACTTCATATCTTCTAGCAATATAACTTTCAAAATAAAGAATGACCATTATTATATATTTGAGATCATTTTTAGAAAAATATTTTTTATTCCAAATATAAATGAATAGTATAAGCTTTAAACATCTAAATTAATTACTGGGGATATTCATAACTCCAATCAATATCATGATATATACATATTTCTAAATGTGTAATCACATGATTACTATTTGTATATAATGAGGATGAAGATGAAGATTAGAGGCATATGAGATTTCATTTGATACTTTGAGTTGTTTTTTGACAGGCATATTGTACTTTATTGTTTTGGTATTATTTTAGTTAGTTAGTTTGATTTATTTGATAATAGTACATAACAGATTTACTATTTAAGTTTGTTTATAATTATTATATTGTTTATTCAATCATTTTATATATTAATTATTATTATATTTAGATACTATTGGCTTATTGAAAATAATGAATTTATAAAATGTAAATTTTTTAAACATTTTTTACTTTTGTTTTTTAGCTCTGTTTTACCAAACCGAATCGCTGACCTGTCAAAACTAAATTAATAAATTGACTCATATTAACTCAACCCATAATCCAATGTTCAACAAACGATCCGAAATTTATTAAACGCCTAATACATAATAGAAATGTCATCATTTATAATCACTATCAAATGATCTTGAGAAACTCAATAATTTTCAAGCATGCGTTTAAAATAGAGCAAACATGTAAAATATTCTATATTTTTAAATAAATATTTTTATGAACAGTCATAACTCTGAATAAAGCAATAATAAGTTTTTTTTTTGCTTCCTTCCCAACAAAGAAGTTACAAAATTTATGCATAGAGTAAGTGCGGTCCCCTTGAAAATATTCATAGGTTGTAAAATTTCCTTGGAAGATACTTAATCACAATCTTAGACTTAAAGCAAAAGACGACATATAATCACATGTTATCTCAGCACATATTTGAAGGTGGTTAGAGAAATATAAAATATGAAAAAGAAAAGAAAAAGAAAAAGAAAAGAAAAAGGTGTTATGATATGGATTTCAATTATCAACTTTTAATTGAACAACCTAAACAAGTTTATGATATTGAATTTTTTTTTAGGAAGCCTCATAAATTATTTCTTTATTTATATTAGTATAATATTATCTATTTTAAACTTAAAATTTTATGGTTTTGTTTTTGGGCTTTCTTCAAAATACATCATACCAATCGGATATTATCCATGTTTGTATACTTATAAGTCTTCATATCTTAATCACACAATATTGTATCTCTGATAAAATACCTCAATAATCCTCATCTCAAATAAATTAAGTTTCACCAAGCTTCCCTTAAAACCATGATTTCATTCACGATTCGAAAGATGCACCACCACAAAACATCTGCCAGTGATCAATCACATTATTTGTTCGCCCAACCACGCTGTTTCAACTCAATTTTCGACATCATCAGTGTTTCACACCATTTCCTTATCTATATCGGTAAGATATATTATCCGCTGGTTCAAACCCTACGCTTTATTTCTTTAGCTTTTCCCAAAATATCATACCAATTGATGTTTATTAACGCTTATATACTCATGTTCCCTCTCATTTATTCATAATCGATATGGAACATTATTAGACTCGAAATTACACTCAACATTTTTTACTGGTGCGAAAATATTATTTCATAAATTTAAATGTGGACCGCAAGCTATTAACTTGCTGTAAAATTCAACATGTTTTATATCTACACTTTGTATTGGCATCATAATCGCTTCTTTTACAAATGACTGGAACTTAACCTACAACCCTCTATCATCTCCTTTCTAAGGCTTCTGCTTGCTTTAATCACTGACCTGATCTTATTAGTATAAAATTCGGCCTTTAATTCTTTAAAAACATATCTTCATAAAATTTAAAGAATCTATTAATAAATATAAAGAATCCGTTTGATAATATTTCCCAAAAAAGTTTTGAAAATAAACGTCTTAAAACCTTCATATTTATTAGAATAAAAAAATGATTATAACCACTCTTGTCTAAAAAATGAAAAAACTATTGAAAGCTAAGAACATGCTTGAGTCTCACTATAATCATAATACTATAACTTTATAATGCCATGTGAATAAATGTCAAAATATAAAATTTCATAGATAATCAAACCCGAGAAAAGTTTTATATTAATTTCCTTACATTTTTCTTTTATTCCATTTGTTGAACTACGATTTTAGAGTTAAGATGTATAATGCTTGTATCATATTCATGACAAACTAAGGTACCTGCATTTTTTTTTGAGATTTAATAATTTTGTATTATATTGTTTACAGTATTTTATCTATAAACTCGAATTTTTATTTTTTTTTAATCATCGAAATATATCTCATTGACAAAAAATAATTATTAAATCACATCTAATTTACATCAATAATACCACAATTTTTAAACTTTTAAATTATTCTTAAAAAAAACTTTTAAAGATTCTGCAAAAGTATGAATCAAAATTTATTATCATGCAATTGCTTTTTGGATTCTTGTCTTAACATTATATTACATGGTTCTTAAAATTTTAATTTTAATTTAGAAATAAATTTTAAGTGTATCTCAATATTATTACTATTATTTTTTACGAGGGAGGGCTTCACTTTCAATCATTTTTCCAGATTGTATAGTTATTTTTAAAATAAATTAACTAAAAACATATTAAAAATATTATCAAATAAATAGTATGGTTTTCAAGATGAGAGAATATCCCAAACGATAATCGCTTCAAGGTTCACTTCTCTAGTCGTCTCCATTGTATGAGAGGAAAAACAGAGCTTATTGGGTAGATCTCGAATGCAACCATTTAATTTGGCTGAAAAATGGTTTCATTTAAAGTAGATTTGAAACTGTGAAGAGAAGCATTATGGCGGTTCCAGGGAAGAAGCCACAACAGCACTATCAACTTTCGTTGAGTAAAAAGAAAAACAAAATAATTTTAATGTTTAGCGTTCTGTTTGGTTGCTGAGAAAATGCAGAATAAACTGTGACTTTGAGACTTAGGTTTTAATATTTTTAAGAAATGAGCTTACAGACTTTCTTTTTAAAAAGGCTGCCCACAATCAATGGCATTTTTAGGATTTAGTGAATGCATTAAGTTTTTTTACACTATATATAGTAATGTCTGCACCAATTTCAGGAAGTTTGAATTTTGATCTGGGCTGTTTATCTTATCGCTGAGAAAGCATGGGATAACTGTTTCAGACTTTAACTTAGAGATCAACTCTGATGATTGAATCTCTGATTTTCTCTACACAAACTGGGTTTAAGAGTGATCTGAGGTATTCGAAATTATTATTGTTTATTTATACTAAGTACGATGGCAATGGCTTCCCTGTGGCTTAAGGTTGCAACAATTGAGATGTTGGCTTTTTCACATTTGAGAACCATTTTATGAGTTTCAACTCTCTTTATCTGTTTTCTTGGTTGCCAAACAAGACTGGTCTATATGAGCTGGATTTTCCGTGGACTTGTTTATAGAAATTGGTAAAGACCGCCACTACACTACATTCAATCATTGGCAGTTTGACACTAATGCAATCAGCAATATGAATTGTTTGTTTTGAATTTACCAACACCTTTAAGGTGTGTCTGCGAGTGTTGAAGTATATTATTGTGTTAAAAAAAAACCCATTGCTAATGACTGTGATTCCTGATTTTGGCTATGCAACAGCTTCGTTCTGATGGCCGACACATGATCAGTTAAAATTAAAAAAGAGTTCTTGGATTGAGATTTATTTGATCTTGTATTTCATCTTATAAGGCAAGGCTACTTATTGATACAGTTTGTTAGCAAACAAATATTTAGGAATCAAGGTTTAAGGCTATGATTTCATTCACTTGATCATCTTGAAAGAACCCTTTTTTCTTGATAAGAAACTGCCCTGGGCCGGGGGGGTGAATGGATAGTCTGAGCAATTAATGTCAACCCTGTAGTTTTCTTGATAGTTATATCAATTATGATTGAAAGTTGATGAATCTCATGCAAATGAAAAATAGATCTCACAATGGTGATATAAGGAAAACAGGATATGACAATGGTCTCTCAGCTGTTGATAAACCATTATATATATAATAAAACTTGGGATGTCTTGTGTTCTTTGTAGTCTAATAAAAAATAAAAGAAGAAGAAGAAGAAAAATAAACTGTATATATTTTTCTGACTATGGTGTTCCATTCCTTGGTCTTATAGTTTAACATCAAGGCTCTTTTCCACACCCCAATGTAATGTCTCCCTAGCCTTGTATCCCCCCTAAAGTCCATATTGAGTTTATGATGTTCTTCATCGCTGTTGTAGCTTCTAATGATAATTTAAAACAAACTGAAAGCTTTGACAAATTTGTAAATGTTTCTATTGAATGCCATCTTCTCTAAACTCCAAAATTCCAACAAAACAATCTTGATACTAAGAAACCTGAAATAATGTTAACAATTGTGTTTTAATATTATTAAAATTATCTTGAAATCATTAATTTAGATGATGAATTTAATAGCAATAATCATCGGTTTGACGTTACACGAGTGTTTGAACAATGGTTGAATGTTTAACGCTTCCAGTGCAGATTTTAACATGTGATCTGTCCATTTAATGTCTCATATATAAAGTTCAACTCAGTATGCGCCAATCCAATTTTTTTCTGCCTTTTCTCATTCCAAGAATAGAAACCAGTAAAGCTGATTCCATAAATTTAGTAACCTCAAATGCATTACATACCCGAATGTTATCGATGTTGAAACTGTCCAAAGTCATCTTTGGGTAGGTCCAAAGTCGAGTTGACATGTATTAGACCTTGGTAAGTCTGTCACAGCCTAAGTAGTAACAAATGTAGTAAAATTGCCAGCTAAACTTACCATGTTAATACATCTTAAATGCTAATGAAGTTAAAAAAGGTATCTTTGTTGTTACTATTATTATTTTTGTTTGTTTGTCTTTTATATTTTGGCTAAGGTATAATACATGAAGTGTTAGTGAAAAGTATACTAAGTACACAAACAAGATAAGTTAAGTCAAATGCAAAATTAATTAGAGTATCCATCTGATCAGACAGCCTCTTATTCTTTCAGTTAGTAAGACAATTCACATATATAAGAAATGATATGACTTTATTCATCAATACATTTGTTCTCAACTTTAGTTGAACCTAAAGAAATTAAACTTCCTACTTAAAGCCTCATTATGTAAGGAGCTTTTGTTGATTTTTTCTACAATGTGAATATCAAGTGGTAGATCTGGCCACTAGGCAAGTTTGTTTTCTAATTTTGAAATTTTATGTATTTGAGTATACTTTTACTTGATCAGTTTTGTACTTAGTGAGAAGAATTTCTCATCCTTTCACTTTTCAATATTAATACATGTTTTGCTTCTGGTTAATTTTTTATTTTTATTTTTATGTATTTGTATTTATATTTTACAATGATTTTGTAGGATGACCAACGGTTGGTTGAGGACCGACTATTTGGATCTCATGAAGAGTCTGACAAGTCCAGTGGTATGTATTTCAGTGATTTAATATGAATAGTTTTGGTTGATATAGACACTTATGCTCTCTAGGATTTTGGAGAGCATAACATTTTTTTTGATGGGTAAAAGCAAGAATATATAAGGCATAAAAAAGATCCCAAGGGGTACCAAGGATATACAGGAAATATACAATACGGGCTCTAAGGGGGATACAAGAAAAAGAGAAAGGGGAAAAAAACCTACCAACCCTCATCTACGCCCAACAAACCTCATTCACAACCCAACCATATCAAAAACCAAAGGTCTAGGCCTATCAACAATATACAAATTTGTGCAAGACCAACGATTACAAATAAAAGTAGATTTCATCCTATTAATTGAAATATCTACATTGTCAAAAACGAGTATGTTTCATTCGCACCAAATTGTCCAAAAAATGAAAAGGAGGGCTGCCGCCCAAGCCTTTTTGTGTCTCTTATCCACAAAGGAACCATGCCAAGAAAGAAGAGTCTCCCTAACAGAGGGAGGGAAGACCCAACTAACACCAAAATTGACTAAATCAGATCCCAGAGTACCCTGACCTTTGAGCAATGAACTAATAAGTGATCAACCATCTTTTCCCCCTCATCGTATTGGAAGCATCTATTAGCTAAGACTCTTTCCCTCCTTTTTAATTGCTTTAGGGTTAGCACTTTGCTCCAAGAGGCTTCTCAAGCAAAAAATCTAACCTTGGTAGGGACCCAAGGGTTCCAAACAAAGCAAAAAGGGAACAAGGGAGCTTGAGACTAATCCAAAGTCATATTAAAAAGTTTCATTGAAAACGCTCGACTTTAGCCCCTCTCATAAGCAGTATGTCCTCTTGGTTAGGGAAAATTCTCTTTGCTTGAATGACTAGAAGAAAATTTTGAACCTACATGAATACATGTTTTCTTTTCCCAACTAGTTTCTAATTCTACAATACTATAATACTCCCCCTCAAGTTGGAGCATGAATGTTGATCATGCCCAACTTGTTTTAGAGATAACTTACCTTTCACCACTCAAAGGTTTTGTGAAAATATCTTCTAACTGCCCTCCAGTCTTTACATATCCTGTAGAGATCAATCCCAATTGGATCTTCGTATGGACAAAATGACAACCTATCTCAATATGTTTGGTCCGTTCATGAAATACCGAGTTAGATGCTATATGCATGGCAACTTGGCTATCACACGAAAGCTTCACTGGTAATGAAGTTTCGATGCCCACTTCCATCAATAACTGACGTATCCACATGATCTCGCATACAGATTGTGCCATGGCTCGATACTCTGATTTCGCACTAGACCACGAGACAACATTTTGCTTCTTACTCTTCCATGAGACTAGATTTCCTCAATGAGACAATATCTTACAAAGTGGATCTCTGTTTTCTTAGATCACACTTCAATGCGTATCCCAGAAAAAGCAATTCTGGTATGTCCATAGTTCTTATACAATATTCCACGTCTAGGGGCTTCTTTCAAGTAACATAGGATATGTTCTGTTTGCCCGATGTTGACTATGAGGAGATGACACATCTTGACTCAACACACTTCTTGAACAAGCGATATTCGAATGAGTTCTTGTAAGATAATTCAGAGCCCAACGATCTTTTAACCTCTCTTAGGATCTTCAAATCGTTCTCCTTCCTTAGTTCGTTGTACATTAGGAGCCATAGGACTACTACATGGTTTGGCGCCCAATTTCCCTATCTTAGATAACATATCAAGTACATATTTTCATTGAGATAACAAAATTCTTTGCTTACTTCTCATGACTTCAACGCCCAAGAAATATTTCAACATTCCTAAATCCTTTGTGTGAAATTGACTATGAAGAAAGGATTTAAGAGATAATATACCTTTAGAGTCATTCCCATTGATGACAATATCATCCACATACACTACCAGTAGAATAATACCAGAAATGAAGTTTTTTTTTTTTTTTTGATGAGTAAATGCAATTTATTAAAAACCAAAGAAGACCCAAGGGAGGAGGCCTGGTAAGGACCTGAGGAACAAAGGAGAAAACAAGAAAAGCCACCCTCACTTACCCCAGCGAGTCAAAAAATCAGCTAAGGATCTGAACCTATTGGTAGATCGTTGTACCGGATTGATAATTACGGGCAGGCCTTATCCTCTGTGAAATACATTCAAAGCAATGTTATTTCTTTCACGCCAAATAGTCAAAACAATGTTAGAGTGGCGCCATCCAAAGCCTTCTTAGTCTCTTTCCCACCGCAGGAGCCACGCCACGAGAAGAGGGTTTGAAACCGACTTGGGGAACACCCGATTACCCAAAATCGCGAGAGAAGATCCTGCTGCTTTAGCCACGGGACGGTGTAATAACAAATGGTCAATCGTCTCTTCATCCCACACACTTCCCACAGAGAAACATCTGTGGTACATAGCTCTTCCCGTTTTAATTTGATCGAGTCAACACTTTGCCCCGAAGCTGACAAAAAAACTCATCTTGAGGTGGAACCCAGTTACTCAGGTAAGGTAGGTAGGAAAAACAATCGTTGGCCAAACAAAGCTTATAGAAAGTTTCACTTAAGCAAAACACCCATCTTTAGCTTCTCTCATAAGCATCGAAATCATCTTGGTTTGGGAAAATTCTTTTATCTTGTAGAGCTTGGAAGATTTTGAATCTCCTCACTTCCCCGATCATTAAAGGCTAACGAAGCAGGAGTCAAACCCCACCCTCACATGAAGGCTCATCCTTCTGAGAGACCTCTTTATTAGGCGCCATGGCAAAAAGTAGGGATAAGAGAAGGAAAAGCCTCTTCCCACTCCCGAGCATCCTTCAGCGAAGTCTCCTTCCATTCCCGAAGAGCGGCAAAAGCGAGAGGCAGTATCCCATTCCTTTCCTAATCCTTCGGACCCCGGAACCATAAGCATCCCTCGAATTGAGTGAGAGGCACCCGAGCCACCTCTCCTCCCGAACTTCATCAGACCGACGTTTTCTCCCGAAGGGACTCCCTCTCATTTGCGGCTTGCTTGAATCCATTTCACGGAAGGCAGTGGTCATGCTTTTGCATGCGAATGTCTGGTGCATTTGAATTTGCCAAACCAAGCACGGGGACTATGTTTCAAACTATCCAAAGATTTCCAAAGAAGACACACCTTCCCTATCTCCCCTTGAGCAACAAACCTCGGAGGTTGCTCTATGTAAACTTCTTCTTGAAGATCTCCATGTAGAAAGACATTCCTGATATCAAGTTGATGTAAGTCCCAATCATAAGAAGTAGCAAGAGAAATTAATAGATGAACAGATGTCAGTTTAGCTATGGGAGAAAAAGTATTAGAATAATCCCATTTCCCCATGCGTCCCGAGCATAGCCGCTGCAATGAGACGAGCGCTGTCTAACAACGGTCCAGTGAAGATTAAACTTATTGCAGCCCAGCAATGACCAATAGCCTTCTTGCTAGTAGGTGAAGGCACTAAGTCCCCCGTACCATTGTCATCCAAAGCATGCATTTCATCCACCATAGCATTACACCAATCGGGGTGAGATAAAACCTCACGGACAATGTTAGGAAGAGAGATAGAATCAAGGGATGCAATAAAGGAACAAGAGGAAAACAACAAATGGTTATAAGAAACAAACGAAGAGATTGGGTGAGCACACTAACATTTACCTTTACGGAGAGCAATTAGAAGATTATCATTCTGGATTGGATTTGATGACAAAGCAGCCGGTGTTGGACTAGAGACTGGAGGATTCGGGCGCCGAGAATACACCTGAGTAATGGGAGGTTTAACATGAACGGGAGCAGGAGCAGGAGTAGGAGTAGGAGTAGGTGAGGAAATAGTGTATACTAATAAATCAACATCCCCTCCTTACTAGTAATAGTAGAAGAGAGGGAAAACGGGGTAGTCTAAAAAATGTAACATCAATAGACACAAAGTATCGTCGAAGAGGAGAACATTAACATCGATACCCTTTTTGAACACGAGAGTAACCCAGAAAAATAATAACATACCACTCCCCTTGAGGACTGACCCAGAGGCTCAAGAGCTGATCCATTGCTCTTGGTTTGCTGCTTCATCGACTCATATTTACTATTTTTATTGACCAATGCATTACTCATCTGAATAGATGGGGAGATCTTTGTACGTAATAACCGACTGAAAGTTTCCTGTAGCGAGGATGTCTCAGGACTTGAGAGAATTTGAGATTTGGCCGTATCAAATTCTAAAGGAAGACTAGCTAGAAAACTCATAACCGCCATCTGTTTTCTCTGAGTTTGTTGGACTTTGATATCAGCACTAAAGGGCATCAACATATTCAACTCATAAGTTTTCTTGAATTCCATGAAGTGGGCAGTAAGAGACTTGTCCTATGTTTTTAGGTTGATGAAAAGCCTTACATACCTCAAATATTCGTGAGGCATTCCTTTTCCTTGAATACAAAATCTTCAAGTAATCCATTAATTCTTTAACAAATTCACAGTGATTAATTAAACCGATTACCTCACTATCAATGGAATTACGAATTTGTAGATAAAGGCGGACATCTTCCTCCATCCGTTGTTCTTTCAAATCATCAGTTGGTGGGTCCTTAGTGAGATGATCAGCCATACGAATGCTCCTTACATAGAGGTTTATTTTTTTACTCCAATCCAAATAATTGAGTCCATTCAGTTTGTGTTCCGTGATTTTGGACATCATTGGAACCCGCTTCCGGCCTGCAGCGGGCTTGATCATCCCGGAAACACCACAACGAGACTTCTTCTTGGTTGTATCACTCATTAGAACAATAGAGTACCTCGAGAGAAAGAAACAAAAATTTCTTGAAGAAACTCTGAGTCATGACAATTTTCATAAAACACGAAAAAATAGTTTGGGTTGGCACCATAAACCTTCGGATGGATGGACTCCCGAGGCAGAGACACACCTTTACGTAGTCGTCGGAGCGGCCAGGAGGAGGTCATGCGCGGCCTTGTGTGAGAAAAGGATGAAATCAGTAAAGAGGTGCGTGTGGCTCACGCGTTGGGTTTCTAGCCACCGGACTTGGTGGCGGTGGTCATCGGCGGCCAGGGCTTCTCCTCAGGTGGGTGGTGTCACCCCGCGTGCCCTTAACTCCTCGTCTCGAGCTTCTACCTGCTTAGTTAGGCCTCCACCCTTGACCCTAACCTAGCGAGCATATATTATGACCCAGCCAAGTGAACCCTTCATGCGATACCATTGGGACTGGCGAGCCTTGCATTCTCTCTTGAAGGTCTTGAATTTGCCCTCTCAAATCCTCAATGCCCTTCTTAATGCTTTGCTCCCGATAGGTCAGCCCACCTCAGCGGTGTCCGTAGAAGTAGCAAGCTCACAGCCACAGCAACTTTGTCCATCGAGCTAGTGATGGCATCACGGACTTATCCTTCTACACTCCTCGCCCTTAGCAGAGAGTGAGGTCCTACCGGGAACTTGCTCGCGATTTCCTCGCGCAAGAGCCCGCCATCATATCCTCCAAGCTACACCCACACGTCGCAACCAAGCTCTGATACCAACTATCATAGACTCAGTCTTTTGTCATGGGCTCATTCTTCAAGCCCCACCATCACAGGGGAAGGATTCCTCCATGGGCACAAGTGAGCCCCTCAAGGCCTTTCTTAAGGAGATGGGAAGAATCTAGAGACTTATGGAGACCTCTTTGTCTACAAGAGTTTGGAAACTTCTAGAAGGCCCTAGAAAAGTCCACACTCCTCTACACATGTGTGGAAGACTTGAGAAGCTAAAGGGAGTCGCGCCAGTATTCTAGAGGAGTCTTGAAAATACCTTGTATATAGAATTAGTGTAGAAGATTCTAGAAGATCCTAGAGGAGTTCACACATAAGTGGAAGGCTATGGAGAGGTATGGAAGATGAGAGGGTTTTCTAGAGTCTTCCATGGATCTCTTGTATATAACTTTTATATAGTAGAGTATTCTAGAACTCTCATGATTTTTAAGGAACCGACCAAGGTTCTAGAGAATTCCTTAGGTGCCTATAAATAGGTGAAGACCTCACATTTGGCGAGAGCACCGCCCCAATCCAAACCAACTTAAGAGTTGAAAGCTTCCAAAGCATTGTAAAGAGTTCTTCCATCAATAAGAGTTCTTTCCTTCAAAGTGTTCTCTTATGTCCTAAGAATCCAAGTTGCGGGTAAGGCTTAGCATAGCAAGCTAGGCAATGGGAAGGCTGACTTAGTAACATCCAAAGGGTGAGTTGTCTAAGTGCTGCACGGGAGCTTAGTGGAAAAGACTAAGTCTGTGATAGTCATGGGTTGGGTGGTGTCTTGGCCAAATGATGGCCTCCTCTATTTATAGGCACCTTAGGAATTCTTTAGAACCTTGATTAATTCCTTACAAATCATGAACTTCTAGAATACTCTACTATGTACAAGTATATACAAGACTACTATGGAAGACTCTAGATAACTCTCCCACTTTCCATAGTCTTCCATATCCTTCCACATATCCTTACAAAAGATGGTCTCTCTTAGAGGAGGTTTCTTGGAGGCAAAAGTCGATAAAGTTGTGGCTTAAAGAGGGGGATAGAAACACTCTTTCACAAAATGGCCAACTCGCACAGAAGGAGAAATGCAATAAACAAAATTAAAGTTAACGATAATTTGCTCACAAAAGATAATGCCATTCAGAAAGGGATTGTAGACACATTTAAAGGACTACTGTCTGAGCCGAGGGGATGGAGCCTTGCTTTCCCTAATATCCCTGTGGAGGTTTTAGGGGTTGAGGATGCTGGCAGATTGGAAGATAGGTTTTCCGAGGAAGAAGTCTTTGTAGCCATTTCAGGCCTCAATGGTGAGAAGGCCTCGGGGCCAGATGGCTTCCCTATCCTGTTCTAGTCTTTTAGTTAGGAGTTTGTTAAGGAAGAAGTGATGAATTTCTTCAAGGAGTTCTTTGAGCAGAAGAAGTTTGAGAAGCTTGAATGCTACTTTCTTGGTGATGATCCCCAAAAAAGGAAACGTAGAGGATATCAAAGATTATAGGCCCATTAGTCTGCTAGGAGGGCGCCTTAAGATCTAGCGAAGTCACGGCTAATAGGCTAAAGAAGGGTAATTGATAAAGTGGTTCCACATCCCCAATTGCATTTGTGGAAGGCAGAATTTTAGATCTTGACAATTGCCAATGAAATTTGTGGGCTCCATCTTTGAGGGAGCGATGGTGAGGTGGTTTATGTTTGGACATTGAAAAGGCTTACGACCATTTAAATTGGGAGTTGGTGATTGAGGTAATGAGGAGAAAGGGTTTTGGCCAAAGATGGTTAACTTGGATTTCCTGGTGCATGTCTACTGTTTTATTCTCAATCTTAATCAATGGGACTTTCATGGGTTTTTATCCTCGTATCTTTGTCTTGGGAAGGGATATTTAAGCCATTTGATATGAGTTGATGCGAGATAATTCTTAATCTGATTCTTGATCGTTTGTAGAGGAAGCAAATTCTTGATGCGGTTCTTATTGCTAATGAAGCGTGGATTCTATCCTAAGAAGGGAAAGAAAATGGGATTCTGTAAGTTGGATATTGAAAAAGGCTTATGATCACACATTAGTTGGGATTTTCTTCTTCGAAGTTATGGAGAGAATGGGGTTTGGCTCCCGAATGGATTAGTTGGATTAAATGGTGCATATCCACGGCTTCTTTTACGCGTGGTTGTAAGCTCTTCTACGGGGTTCTTGGGGAGCTCCGAGAGGCTGAGGTATGAGGGACCTCTTTCCCCTACCTTTTTGTCATTAGTATGGAAGCCTACTGGCGGTTTGCTTAAGCTTGTGATGGAAAGCGATTTCATCTCCCAGTTTGCGGGTTTTAGGTAGAGACGGAGGGATATTGTTATATCTCATCTTTTATATGCTGATGATACTATCCTGTTTTGCGAAGCCAACTCTGAGCAACTAATGTATTTGAGATGGACCTTGATGTGGTTTGAAGCCTTTTCAGGCTTGAAGATTAATTTGATTAAAAGTGCGATTATTCCTCTAGGTAGGGTGGACAATGTGGAGGAGTTAGCGGTTGAGCTTGGTTGCGGGGTTGGGTCCCTCCCCTCAACGTACTTGGGTCTTCCTCTTGGGGCGCCTCACAGGGCTTTAGGGGTTTGGGATTCCATCGAAGACAGATTTAGAAGAAGGTTGGCAACTTGGAAAGGCGATTACATCTCGAAAGGGGAGGATCACACTCGTTCGGAGTGCTACGGCTAGCCTTCACAGTTTACTTTCTATCATTTATTTAGAATGCCAAAGATCGTTTGTTCAAGGTTGGAGAGATTGAGAGAGACTTTCTGGGTGGGGGCAATCTAGAGAAACCTCACCTCGTCGATTGGAAAAGCAGTTTGCCTTGAAAAAAATTTGCGGGGTCTTAGGGTGAGAAGCCTTTACAGATGAATATTGCTTTGTTTTGTAAGTGGTGTTGTGGCGCGATGAGAGGGATTCTCTTTGAGGCGTTTGGTGATCGGCCCACCAAATTTGGGGGAGGGAGATGGAGGTGGAATTCAATGACATTAGGGAGGTTATGGCAGGTTATGGAAAGACATTAGTAAAGAATGGATCACCTTTTCTCAAAGCGCTACATGGATCCTTAGGCGATGGGCGGAGGCGGGGTTGCGGAAGGATCCTTTGGTGCGGGGAGGCGGCGTGTAATGCCTTCCCACTAGTTCAATTTGGTTGCTCACAGATGAAGGGTAAGCAGAGGTATGGGACTCTTCAAGGGTTGATGGGGGATGGTCCCCTGTCTTCGAAAGACCTTTTAATGATTGGGAAATGGAGGAGGTTGAAAGGTTCCTTCTTGTTCTTCACAACAAGAAAGTTAGGCCAGCTCAAGAGGATTGCCTTATTTTAAAGGAGACTAGGCCTGAGGGTTTCGCAGTCAAACTCATGTATCGAAAGCTAATGCATTCTCCTATACGATTTCCATAGCATTTCATTTGGAGACAATTGTTCCCAAGCTGAGTTTCTTTGTAGGAGCTTCCTGGGGTAAGGTGCTTACTCTTGACCAATTAAAGCAAATAGGAATCACCCTTGTAAACAGGTGTTTTTTATGTGAGGCGGAGGAGGAAACAATAAACCATTTGCTTATCCATTGTTCGACAGCTAAGATGTTGTGGAGGCTTTTTGGCGGTATGGATTATGGCCCAGGTGTTCCCTTAACGGTTCGCCTGAAACCCTCCTAGCATGGCAAGTACAGTTGGTAAAGGAAAGAAGAGTTTGGTTGGCGGCCCCTCTTTGTTTTATTTTGGACGGTATGGAATGAGGAAGCAGGCGCTTTTGATAATGAAATCCCACCCTGCCTTTCGGGATGAAATCCTCTTTTTTGTTCACCTTATGGTCTTGGGCTAAGATGTATAGTGGTGAAAACTTAAGTTCTTTGGTTGGTTTTTTAACTTGGTTGGGGAATAGGTGAGAGTGGTGGTGTTCTCCCCTTTTGTACTCCTCTTGTGTACTCTTTGGGAGCTTTGTGCTCGTTTTTTTTAATAGATATTTTGCTTTTTACTGATCAAAAAAAAAAAAAGGTTGTGGAAGGGAACTGTATGTTTGCAAGATTGGAGGTAGAGGGGAGGAGGAGCTGGAGCTGTCACACACTTTGTATATGCGGAGTAGTATCTTGTTGTTCTAAGGATAATCCCGATAAATTTACAGGCAAATGAGGTGGATTACGTGTGGTTGGGGCCCTCTCGGAGAGTAAATCAATTTGGGCCAAAAGTGAGATTTTCCACATAAGAGGAGGAGAATGTTGAGGCTTTGACGGTTTATGGGTTTGCAAAGTCGAACACTTCACTGCCATGTACTTAGAGAAGGCCTCCTTAGGGCTCACAAGTCGGTTGGGATGTGGGATCTGACCAGGAAAGGTTTAGGAGGGAGATTGGCTATTTGGAGCGTCGATACATTTCTAAAGGGGAAGAGTTACCTTTATCGTGACAATGCATCAAGCCAGCTACTATCTGCCATGTCTCTTTTGGATCTCGAGTTTGGTGTCTGGTGAAAAAATTGAAGGGACTTTCTTTGGGGTGGGGAAGTAATGGAGAAGCCTCGTTAATTGAAATGGGCCACGGTCTACATATAAAAGGTGGGCGACTTGGGTGTTGAGAGTTATACAAGCTAAACCAAAAGGCCTTATTAGGAAGTGGGTTGGCGGTTTATGATGAAGAATTCTACGTGGAGGGGAACTATTGAAAAAGTTTGGAGGAGAGATGCGGGGGATGGTGTTCGGGGAGCGGGAATAATTTTGGGACAGATTGTGGAAGAAATCGAAAAAGACTGGGAGGTTATCCTTAAAAATGCCAAATTTGTGATTGGTGATGGTAGCAGAGTCAGTTTTTGGAAGGATTTTTGGTGTGGAGAGGGGGCTTTGTGCATAGCGTATCTGACTTTGTTTAGCTTGGTTGTCCGAAAAGAGGCTTTGATTAGGGAGGTTTGGGACATCTCGAATGAAGGCGGATGGACCCCTTGTTTTAGTAGGCCTTTTAATTCTTTGGAATGTGAGGTGAGATGGTACTACGCATACTATTCAACCTTGGAGAGTTGTCTCAAACAGGGAAGATAGGCTGATCTTAAAGGAATTAACTTGGGTATTTATTCAGTGAAGCTATTGTATGAGGCGTTGAACCTTTGAGTCAAGGCCTTTTCTTGCTCTTCCAGTCTGGAACCTTTTGGTTCCTTTAAATGTGGGCTTTTTTGTTTGGGAGGCGTCTTGGGGAAAGGTGTTGACATTGGATCAACTCAAAAAAGGGGGAAGACCCTTAGCAAGCGGTCCTACCTCGTGACGGGGAGAAACCTTAAACCATCTTCTTGTGCCGCTGCTTTTGGCAAGGCTGGGAATACTATGGGAGCTTATATTGACTATCGTTGGTATTGAGTGGGTCTTTCCTTTCTCAGTTCGACAGGTTCTCCTTGCTTGGCAAGGAACTCAAGTGGGAAAGAAATGTAA
The DNA here is from genome assembly GCA_016808115.1 of Tetrastigma voinierianum. Taxonomy (NCBI): domain Eukaryota; kingdom Viridiplantae; phylum Streptophyta; class Magnoliopsida; order Vitales; family Vitaceae; genus Tetrastigma; species Tetrastigma voinierianum. The sequence goes on along the minus strand of JAEQBH010007744.1, from coordinate 3,615 downwards.
GAAAGTGTGGAGGACAACTCCCCTTTGCCTCTTTTGGACAGTGTGGCGTGAAAGAAATAGAGTGGCCTTTGATAATTAGGTCTTCTTTGTGTCTGATTAAAGTTCATTTGTAATTTTGGTCTTGATACAACGTGTTTAGTGGGGACAAAAGGCCTTAGGTTTCTTGGATTTTCTAATGTGGATGGGGTATAGATGATTTTTTGGGATTGGTGGGTTTTCCCGAGCTTTTTGGCTCTTTTTTTGGGCCATGTCCCTTTAGTATACTCTCAGTGTACTTTTAGGTAGTTTTGCTGTATTTTTTTGTGGTTAATACATGCTGTTTTTTACCCATAAAAAAAAAAAAAAAAAAAAAAAAAATCCTTCCACATCCTTCCACACCCTTTCACATCCTTCCACATCCTTCCACAGCCTTCCACATCCTTCCACATATGTGTGGACATCTTCAGCATCTTCTACACACATTATTGGACTTTTGAGTCTTCTAGAACCTTCCACACACTTCTAGTCAAAGAAGTCTCCACAAGTCTCTAGAACGTTCTCTCCTCTTATATATGGCCTTGAGGTTTCACTTGTGCCCATGGAGGATCCTTCCCACATGATGGTAGGCGCTGAGGGAATGAGCTCGTGACGTGCGCCTCGCCTCCACAGACATAAACGCCTCGCCTTACGCTTTTGCATTTGAAAACATTGGTCCTACTCTAAACCAACTTAAGCTCCACTAAACATCACCTTTTAAAGGACTTATCCTTTGTAAATCTCATATGCCAAGCCTCTTTAGCGTAAGTCTTCTGCTGTATCTCCTTTTCGGATTAGGAGTTTCATGCAGGAGGGGTCTTCTTCTACTTTATTAGTGAGTTTAACCTATAATCCGCATTAGCCACTGTGCTCAGCTTTCTAAGTTCTTGCTCAGCTCCTCGAAAACTAGATGCTTAAATCCTCGTCTACCTTAAGTCTGCTCACGCTTGTCTTGAGTTAGTCTTGCTTGTGTCAAGTGGTTAATCTGCGTATGCTTCTAGACGGTGTGGCAAGAAAGGAACAGAAGAGTTTTTGAGAACAAGAAGACTGTTGTTCATAGAATTAAGTTGAATCTTTTGTACAATCTTTGGGCTTGGTCTTTTATTTTCATGTTTCAGGGTCCTTCCTCTATTGTAGATTTTGTGGATTGGTTAGGTCCAGATTGAGGGTCTCTGGTTTCTTGGCTGAGGGGGCTTTTTGCCAGCTTTAGTGGCTGGTTGTATACGTCCTGTATACCTTTTGGCTCCTTTTTGTGCCTCTTTATACACTTTTTTTTCTTACTTATCAAAGAAAAAAAAAATGTTAATCTGCGCATGCTCTTGTCAGCTTGTACTAGAGTCCTCATGCTGTTGCTGTGTCACATTTGTTTGTGTGTTAGGCTTGCATATCTTGGTGATGCCTTGCTGTTGAGGCATTCATCTTATTGAAGCATATTCCCCTCGGTCAAAGTCTTCTTTGCCCCCACACACCTCTTGTCATTGCGCCTGTGAGTTGCAGCACATAAAGGCTCTGTGCTGTTTGTGCATGCTGGTCTTGCATGTTGCTGCACCAGTGTGCTCTTTCCATATGTTGCACCTTGGGTTTTCTCAAATCTGCTATTGGGGCTAAGATGTTACCCACATGATGCCTCACTGACACAATTAGTCTATGAGGCTAATAGTTTCTCACTTGGTAAATCCATCACCATACTTTGCTGATAATCAAGATGCTATCCATATAACTACAGAAATCCATGCGAGAACCAAGCATATTGAAGTAAATTGTCACTGTATAGGAGGTATTTACAGTAAAGAATCTACTTGTCAAGTCAAAAGATCAACTTGGAGGTATATTCAATAAAGCCTTGGGAAATGTGCCTTTTGTGATGTGTGTTTTGAGCAATGTCTTAGAAATATTTTGGCCCCAATTTGGGGGGAGTGTGAAATATAATACCAAGGTTATTTATGCCTTATGGTGCCTGTAATTTATACATTACATCTTTTCAATTTTTAAACGAGACTCATCTAGCTGTGGGCAGTGACCTCATGTTTGTTTACACTTGCTTTTTTTTTTTATCATTCGATTATTCTCTCTTTCAATAGGTATAATATATTCTACTGAAGTACATGGATGATTCTTTCCTATTGCAGAGTATAGTGATGTTTCTGCGTACCGTCTCTCTCTATCAGAAGACACAAAAGCTCTTAATCAGCTGGTATGTAGTTCTTCACTTTCTTATTTATTTTTTTGTCTTACATAAGTGTTGGACTTTTCATGCAATCAATTAATATCTGACCAGGTAATTCCTTTTGTTAAATGTGATTGCAAATAGATTATACCCATCATATATTGTTTTTATTGTGTTCTAATGGTTAACATGGGAACTTGTGCAGAATAGCCTTATTCAAGAAGGGAAAGAGATGGCGTCAGTACTCTATACATATCGCAGTTGTGTCAAAGCTCTTCCTCAGGTTAATTTCTACTTTGGCTCTTGGAAAATAACTATGGGCTTGATTGGTAGTGGAACTTGTTATGGTAATGTAAATATGTAGAATTAGAAACTAGGTAGGAAAGGAAGCTTCTTATTCTTTCTTATTAGAATTAGGATTCCCTTGTATATAAATTTGTTGCTTGTGATCGATGAAACACAATGAATTTTTCCTCCATACATCTATGATAACATAACTATTCTTTGTTATAAAAAATAGAAGAAATGAAAAAGGTAGATAGCACATGTTTTGCATCATGTCTCAGAAATGTTTCCAGAATGCTCCTTAAAAAGTGTCATTTTTGTTTTCCATGTTCTAAAAAATGATAGCACTTTGCTGATAAAAAAATGATAGCACTGTCGTGAAAATTGATGTGAAAGTGAGCAAATTTATTTGGATTTCTTTTTTGAAAATTTTAAAAATTCTTAAGTAATTATTTTTATTTCAACCCCAAGTTCATATGTTTTGAATGTTGGGGCTATTTTTATTTTCTTTTAGAACTTAATAAATTATACCCAAAAAGCAGTAAAAAATAGCATATCATATATGAGAACTAAAAAGAAAGAAAAGTTCATATATAAACCTTTCTGGTTGAGTTTCACAACATTGTTTCTTAGTTACATCATTCGGGCTACATGCGGTGTTAAACCTTGTTGAGAGAAAGGAAGCTTGAGTTAGAGTCTAATTAGGAGACTAAAGAGAGAAGGAAAAAATTCTAAATGGATTAGGAGATTAAACCTTAACACTCTACCTTAAGCTGGAGCACATAGGTCAAAAGCACCAAGCTTGTCACATATATACTTTATCCTAGGACCTTTAAGAGACTTAGTGAAGATATCTGCTAGTTGGTCATTAGAGTTAACAAAACTAGTAGTCATGCATCCCGATGCAATCTTTTCTTTGATAAAGTGGCAATCCACTTCGATGTGTTTGGTCCTCTCATGGAAAACTCGGTTAGATGAAATATGTAAGGCGGCTTGATTATCATATATAAGCTTCATTTGTTTATCCTTCCCAAATCTTAGCTCTTGGAGGAGATGCTTCAACCATATGAGTTCACATGTTGCTAAGGCCATGGCTCGGTACTAAACCCCGACCTTTGGATCACGCTCTTACATCTTGTTTCTTACTC